>CAUYRH010119090.1:0-13086 GCA_963574655.1 Perodicticus potto
ACAACAATGACGGCTGCAACCAAAAAATGGCCGGGCGTTGTGGCAGGCGCCTGTAGTCCCAGCTACTTGGGAGGTGGAGGCAAGAGACTCGCTTGAGCCAAGGAGTTGGAGGTTGCTGTGAGCTGTGATGCCACAGAACTCTATCCAGGGTGAAAGCTTGAGGCTCTGTCTCAAAAAAAAAAAAAAAAGAAATAATAACTATACCAAAAAACTGGTCCTCCCTTGGGGTAATTAAAGCAATTAAAAACTCAGATTATTGCATTTTCCTATCTTTTAAATTGATAACTTTAAATAATTAAAAACTATTTTACCTCTCATTTTTATAATCCAAGCAAATACCAACATATAGTTAATATGTAAACAGTCGCATGCTATTTCATTTAAGCACTCTTTATTATTCATTCTCCAAAAGAAAGAGTTTATGAGTACTTTGCACTTACAAGTTTATGAGTGCCATGCACTTGGCTTTTCAAAGAGCTCAAGGTACTAAATTTACATCATGTTACAAAATCCCACCAACAAAAAGAGGCAGCAATAATTCCCTCATTGCAGGAGAAACATAAATCCAGAAACTTGCAAATTTGTGAGAGAACTCAGACTAAGATCTGGCTCCAAAATGTAAAATATTTATAAATAACAGTTTCAATTTAAACTAGTATCAACTACATTGCAACATACATATGTATATGATATATAAAAATAATTTAAATGAAGGGTTAAAAAAAAAAAAAGACTACCTCTGCCAAATGCTGTGTTTGGAACATCAAGTGCATAAGGATCTTTTTCTAAAAGTTCAAATTTAAACTCTGTTTCAGTTAATCTGCAAATAAAAAACAAACATCGCTAAGTTACCAATCCAAGAGAAGCACCCACATTTCAAGAAAAAGGCTACAACCAAGTACAAGCTACTCTTCAGTATCTCGGTATCTGCACAGAAGAAACAAATTCTCTAAAATCTTAATCTTTTCTTTAGGTCTTACTACTTATAACTTTTTTTTTTTTTTTTTTTGCAGTTTTTGGCCAGGTCCAGGTTTGAACCTGCCACCTCCGGCATATGGGGCCTGTGCCCTACTCATTGAGCCACAGGTGCTGTCCCCCTTTTTTTTTTTTATTAAATAATAGCTGTGTACATTAAAGCAATCATGGGATAAAGAGTTTCTCGTTGCCTACAAACAGTGATGTTTTATTGAGGCTGGAATTGTTTACTGCTTTTTCAAAACTAGACTATGAACACAGTGGCTCACGCCTGTAATCCCAGCACTCTGGGAGGCCAAGTGGGGTGGATTGCCTGAGCTCACGAATTCGAGACCAGCCTGAGCTAGAGCAAAACCTCATCTCTAAAAATAGCCGGGCATTGTGGCGGTCGCCTGTAGTCCCAGCTACTTGGGAGGCTGAGGCAAGAGAATCGATTGAGCCCAAGAGTTTGAAGTTGCTGTGAGCTGTGATGCCACAGCACACTACCATGGGTGACAAAGTGAGACTCTGTCTCAAAAAAAAAAAAAAAAGTCAACAAAAAAATAACTGGAGACTACCATTAGTAATATTACAGAATCCAATTTTCAAAAGAGAAGAATTCTCTATAAGATCAACCAGTTCGAGTCTATCATTTCATAACTAAGGAAAATGGGAATAGGAATTTAAGTGATCTATTCAAAATTAAAGTGCCAGGATTGAAATACAAGGTTCCTGGCCCTGAGTCATGTATGCTTTCCACTGTAATGGGACCCATGGGATTCCAGTCCTAACTTCAAAGTAGAAATCCCATTAAGTCATCCACTTTAACGCTTAATCTTTTTATCTTAAAAATGTGACATTTTATTTTTTATTTATTTATTTATTTTTTAGAGACAGAGTCTCACTTTGTTGCCTTCGGTCGAGTACTGTGGCATCACAGCTCACAGCAATCTCCAGCTCTTGGGCTTAGGTGATTCTCTTGCCTCAGCCTCCCACGTAGCTGGGACCACAGGCGCCTGCCACAATGCCCGGCTATTTTTGTTGCAGTTTGGCCAGGGCTGGGTTTGGACCTGCCACCCTCAGCATATGGGGCCGGCGCCCTACGCACTGAGCCACAGGTACTGCCCAAAATGTGACATTTTAAAAGAATCTTATTTATAGTTCTTGAAGATCATATCTGAAATAAAACATTTAATCATTTGATTTTAATTTCTGAGAGTAGAAAAGACAAGAAGACTAAAACTAATATTGGATAATGTTAACAGGAAACTATAGCAAGAAATGACAGCACTCTGGAAAGACTGTTACCATCCTCACAGAAAAGCATGTATGCTTCCCTTCTACTGTACATTGCAAACTTTTATTCTCTTTCATTTTATTCTTGTAAAACAAGGCCATTCAACACAATAAAACCAGGAAATGAGAGAAACAATAAACACTTAAACTACTTGTCAATTAAAAGATATTGATACTCTAAACATTACTTTTTACTTTGTCAAACAGACCCTTCCTTTCTCTTTTATCCATTTTTACCGCCCTTTACCTACACTGGTTTAAAAAAAAAATGAATGATGCACTTTTTTTTTTTGAGACAGAGCCTCAAGCTGTCGCCCTGGGTAGAGTGCTGTGGCATCACAGCTCACACCAACCTCCAACTCCTGGGCTCAAGCAATTCTCCTGACTCCGCCTCCCAAGTAGCTGGGACCACAGCCGGGCTATTTTTTGGTTGCAGCCATCATTGTTGTTTGGCGGGCCCAGGCTGGATTTGAACCTGCCAGCTCAGGTGTATATGTCTGGCGCCTTAGCCACTTGAGCCACAGGCACCAAGCCGATGATGCACATTTTTTACTGAAGAACGTGTGAACAGTTTCCTTCAAGTGGCATTTCACTGACCTAAGACTAGTACTTCAAATTAAAAAAACTTTACGCACCTAGCATAACTAATAGATATTTCACAGTGAGATGTGCTAAATTCACAGCAAGTTTTCTTTTTTTTTGTGGTTTTTGGGTGGGGCTGGGTTTGAACCCGCCACCTCCGGCATATAGGGCCAGTGCCCTACTCCTTTGAGCCATAGGTGCCGCCCAAGTTTTCTTATTTATCCATATAAAAAGCATTTCCTATTTAATAAAATAACAGTACAAACAATAACTAAAGTTTTGAAAATGTTCCCCCTAAGGTACTTACTTTTGTCTGTTGTGAGCATTTTCTTTCCTTAAATCATTGAGGTTTCTTTCAGCGGTCCGCGCTGCCAACTTCAAGAAAGTAACATATTTTTAAAATACATTTTACACAAACATAAAATAAAACCTAAGCATACACATAAAAATCTCGATGGTAGTAAACAAATAACACAGTCACTTAAGTAGCCATTTCAGTAAACCTTTACACTCAGGGAATTGTTTTTAAAGTGAATGAACTTTATTAAAGCATAACACACGTGCCTAAGGCTGGAATTTAATCGTGTATGTGCCAAGGAATGTAGCTATCTTGATGTGAAATCAAGGATTAGCATTATTTGGTGCTGAAAATGTCCAAATAACATGGTAAGAGCTATGTACCAGAAGGCAAGCGTAGGGCAATGGAAATGAAGACTGTTGTCATGATGCACAACAGCCTTAACTATGGAGCAAGGTAATTATCTCCGGAGAAAAATCACTATAATTCTGCAAAACCAAAAAGGTTTAAGTAGCTTTACGGCATACTAGTACAGGCTACTGTTTTAAATGGCTGAATATAAGCTATGCATGTTGCTTGTCTATGAAGTACACAGCATGATACAGATCATATTCTTGTCTTTTATATTTAATGGTATTTTTATTTAATAAAATATAAGGTAAAAAATTAGAGGATATGTATTACATAAAACAAAACTTACACTTTTCATAAATACTAAGAACATGCAATATTCCCAAATAGTTGAGGGCAAGGGTTAAGCTTGCCCAACAGACTGCCTATTTCCCAGCCATTCCGCAGACTCTGAAGATTAGATGCCACCAAACTTATATTATCTACTAATTAACTAACATAAGTAAAGTGAGTCTATGACCACAATATTTTACAAGTAAAAGGAACTACACTATCAAATTTGTGTTCACTTAAAATAGTGAACTACACATTAGAACTGACTTTAACTGACCAAGGAATAAATGATGTAAATATCAAAAAAAAAAAAATAGCTTAAATATATGTGGGCAAAAACTATTAAAAAAGATTCTAGGGTGGCGCCTGTGGTTCAAAGGAGTAGGGTGCCGGCCCCATATGTCAGAGATGGCGGGTTCAAACCCAGCCCTGGCCAAAAACTGCAAAACAAACAAACAAACAAACAAACAAACAAAAAGGATTCTATGTGATTTAAGTTTTTTTCAATATGTAATAATAAAATTAATTTTGTACTAACAAAAAAGGTTACACCAATGACAATTTTAGTAAAATATTATCAATTCATTTAACTGGTAACAACGCAGAACCAAAATGACTTGTAAATGTATTCTACACAGTATAACATATTTACTCTTAAGCATAAGGCCCCAAAACATAATAAGCAATTAGCTATCAATATGAAAAACCAGTTATCATATATATACATAAATTAACTGATAGAAAATACAGACTTTTGAAAAACTTATACCCAAAGGTTAAGTAAAACTGTAATTTCACTGAATGAACACACTATTCTATTAAAACACTGTAGTCAAATACTAAATACTGATAATATGCAGAGAATTCTGTTAAATGCAGGAGTTAATTGTGATAAGGACAAATGTAAATGCCCACAGTAAAAAACATAATAACCTGCCACAGGACACGTGAACACAATACTTTGCGTGAATTCAAAGAAAGAAAAGATTAAATCTAAAAGGATTCAACAAAGAAATGCTCAATGCAGAAAGTACAATGAAAGTACAACTCTGTCTCAAAAAAAAAAAAAAAAAGAAAACCGTGTATGTGCTTTAATGTCTAAATGCATTCAAAAGAGTATAGGGTAAATAAAAGTTATGTTGATGATTAGTTTCTTCTACATTATAGTATGGCCTGAACTTTTAATAATAGTATCATTTTTATAAAATCTGAAAAATAACTTTTCACTGAGACATAAAAGGGATACCTATTCTGAATGTTTATTTAGGAAACAAGAAATTCAACATAGAGTAAGAGAAAAAGTATAAGACTTAAAATCTGAAAGATCAAAATTTGAATAATATGGTCTCAGACTGTTTCCTCATCTGTAAATCTGCCACAGCAATACCCACTTCACAGAGTTATTAAGGGGACTGAACTAGTAATATATGCAAAATGTCTTTAAGTACAGTGCCTAGAACTCAAGAGATTTTAATAAATATCCTCTCCATCTTGAAAAAGTGATCTACATCTAAGAATTTAAAAGAGGTATGAAGTAGAAAAGAAGACTAAATTCATCTCCAAATCCAGCTTCACTTGACCCTTGAATGTTGATTCAAGCACACGGAATCTGAGAACTGGGAAGAACCTGGATATTCACCACACCTCATCTCTCACCCTGTGCCGGAATCTCCAGTCCAGTATTCCTGAGGGGTCTACAAAGCTTTAGTACAAAGCAATAACAGCAGCTATTACAACATTTACCATTTACTGTGTATTAGGCAACCTTACATAAACTGTCTTATTTAATCATCAGAATAATTTATGAAATGAGTCCTATTGATATCTCTATTTTTTTTCTTTTGAAGAGACAGAGTCTCACTTTGTTGCCCTCAGCAGAGTGCCGTGGTGTCACAGCTCACAGCAACCTCCAGCTCTTGGGCTTAGGCGATTCTCTTGCCTCAGCCTCCCAGTAGCTGGGACCACAGGCGCCCGCCACAACGCCCAGCTATTTTTTTGTTGCAGTTTGGCCGGGGCCGGGTTTGAATCCGCCATCCTCAGTATATGGGGCTGGTGCCCTACTCACTGAGCCACAGGCACTGCCCTGATATCTCTATGTTATAGCTGAGGACTGGTAGTCAGTGATGGAGCCGACACAGGCTGACTATGGACCTCATCTGTCCACCCACTAGGCAAGTGTCTCCCCTTGGAGACAAGTGCTCCACAGGTCAACTATTACAACAGTTCTTTCTACATGTTGGAGAAGTCTTTCTTAGAATTAGTCAAACTCTGCATCCTTAACACATCCTCACACAATTAGTTCCTCTGAAACACAGACATACTGTTTCTCATGATGGTCTTTTTCTTAATATGGAACAAGAAACCCAACACTGAGAATCAGACAACAGAACTGTATGACTTTTAGAACAAGAAGCGGCTTTAAATATCATTTAGTCCAAATGAGCAAAGAGGCCTAAAGAACTGTATTGTTTTTGTCCACAACTAAATCAGTGGTAATCCAGTGCCCTAAGCGATGAATCCACAAACATCCTATCACCTCCCCAAGAGAATATCAACTCCTTTCAAAGAAGCAATGCGCTGAAAGCAGAGAAGGTGAATAACTGTCTTGCAACAAAGTATTCTGTTCACAAAAAACAGTTCACTACCAGTGAAAGTTTTAAAAAGTGATTTTTCAAAATACTACCTTTATTTTCACTAAATTTAAATGAGCAGTCTATCTCCTGAAAGCAAAAAGCACAATTTATCAAAAGAACTTGAAGGAAACATAAAACTTACCCAATTATCATGTGCTTTTTTCTCATGGGAAATGATCTGAAAAAGAAAAGGCATTGAAATAACACTGACAACTTATTTTTTTAAGGAAAAAACATTCCCATCTACCATTATGATTTTTTTAAGAGATGGGGGTCTTACTCTGTCACTCAGGATGGAGTGCAGCGGTGTAGTCAATCAGGGACTAGAACTGTGCCCAATGCCTGGGCACAGATGATGCTCCTACCTCAGCCTTCCAATTAGCTAGGACTACATGTGCGTACCACCACACCCACCTAATTTTTAAATTTTTTTTTTTTTTTGAGACAGAGTCTCAAGCTGTCACCCTGGGTGGAATGCCATGGTGTCACAGCTCACAAGCAACCTCCAACTCCCAGGCTTAAGAGATTCTCTTGCCTCAGCCTCTCAAGTAGCTGGGACTACAGCTGCCTGCCACAACACCCGGCCATTTTTTGGTTGTAGTTGTCATTGTTGTTTGGCAGGCTCGGGCTGGATTCGAACCCGCCAGCTCTGGTACATGTGGCTGGCGCCTTAGCCACTTGAACTACAGGTGCCGAGCCTATAAATTTTTTATAGAGACAAGGTCTCACTATGTTGCTCAGGCTGGTCTCAAACTCCCGGCCTCTAGCCACTCAGGCCCCTCAGCTTCAAAAAGGGCTTGAGATCACAGATGTGACCCATTGCACCCAGCATACAACTACAATTTAGAGCACAACCTATAAATCAAAAATACCCCAACCATCTGGCGTCAACACACAACATTGTTTTTTTTTAAATACATGTATTTTATTATTCTTCATTACATTATTTCCACCCCCCACCCTCCAGTGGTAAGACAGAATTTATTTACAGAAAAGAATACAGAAAACACTAAAGCTCCTGGTAGAGGGAGAGAATTCAAGTGGGGAGAGAGAAGCTCTCTCCCTTCCTCTCCTGGTCTTTCCCCGTCTCCTCCTTTAGGCCTTTAGCCTCAGGATATATATAGGTGTATGGGTTCCTTGGCCAGGAAACGAATGAATACAGTCCCTTCCGAGGAGGACAAGGTGAATGAATGTATCAATGAATGGATACAGTCCATTCATGGAGTTGAGGCCTAGGAAATTCACAAGAAATTGACCTAGGCATAGGAAATGGGGGTTCCACATTTAATCCTAAGTGTAAAGTGAAGGAGACATCAAGGCACAGGTGTCTCCTCGGCAGTTGTCCAGCCTTTTTGGCTATTGGAGCCTCTGGTGGGGGAACACACAACATTCTTAAAGCAAATTTTCGTGTATAGATGATCTACTCTATTTTACTTTTAAAACAAAAACTGAACATAAAGACATATAAAATTTGTCTTCTGAACTTCTGTTTTATGTAATAATTAACAGCAAGAGGAGTTGCCCAGTAACAGATAACTAGCCTGACTGAATGTGAGACCCCAATGCTGTTATGTGTTTATTTACACAATGCAATCCACTTTTCCAAAGCAGCAGGAGAAAAGGCATCTTTAAATAAGATTTCTTATCCCAGAATCTTTGGCACCCTGGAAATGTTCCTCAGCCATAGGCAACACCCCAAGAGAAGTGTACAACTCGTCAAGTAATTAAATTCCTACATCATTTCAAACAAATCTGTGTCATTTTAAATTATAAACACAAAAAACACACATACATACCTGCCCTTGA
This sequence comes from Perodicticus potto, assembly GCA_963574655.1. NCBI lineage: Eukaryota > Metazoa > Chordata > Mammalia > Primates > Lorisidae > Perodicticus > Perodicticus potto. Next base: position 8,254 of record CAUYRH010119090.1, read on the forward strand.
TAAGAATGAATAGTTCTCTCTAGTTCATCTTCAAGATCTTTGGCTCGATTTCTAAATGAAACAAATAATTTTTCTACTATTAACATTTAGTAAAAAATGACAGAACACACTCTCTAAACACCAAGAGTACTCAATGTCATATAAAAAATAACTCTAGAACTAAGAAATACAAGAAATATAATCATCTCAAAGAGATTCTAAAGTATATTTTTTCTTAATCAACATTAATTATACTTTAAGAGTACTACTACTGGGGTTTACCTAAACCAAAAGTCATGCCAAGATTTATACGGTATATATATATAAAAAGGAACACTTTTACACTGCTGGTGGGACTGCAAAGTAATACAACCTTTTTGGAAGAAGTATGGAGAACCCTCAAAGAACTCAAGGTAGACCTCCCGTTTGATCCTGCAATCCCATTACTGGGCATCTACCCAGAAGGAAAAAAATCCTTTTATCATAAGGATTGCACTAGACTGTTTATTGCAGCTCAATTTACAATTGCCAAAATGCCCACCAACCCAGGAATGGATTAACAAGCTATGGTATATATACACTATGAATACTATTCAGCCATTTAAAAAAATGGAGACTTTACAGCCTTTGTATTAACCTGGATGGAAGTGGAACACATTATTCTTAGTAAAGCTTCACAAGAATGGAGAAGCAGAAATCCTATGTACTCAATTTTGATATGGGGAAAATTAATGACAATTAATGACATCGTGGGGGTGAGGAAAGGGGAGAACAGAAAGAGAAATAAGGAGAGGTGGGGAAAGGAAGAGCAGAGAGAGGGAAGGAAGGAGGGGGGTGGGGTCTTGGTGTGTGCCACACCTTTTGGGGGCAAAACACGATTGTAAGAGGGACTTTATCTAACAAATGCAATCAGTATAACCTGGTTTCTTGTACCCTCAATGAATCCCCAACAATAAAAAATATCTATATACAAAAAATAAAAAATAAAAATCACACGCCCTGAAGGGAAAGTATTTTTCCTCTTTGTATTTTCTGTATAATTGTGTAATAGCAAGAAACCTAAATGAAAAATAATAAAACAAAAATGTCATTTCTTTTAAACTGATTTACCATTTTTTTCTCATAGTAAGTTTTTAGATACTCATCCCACCCCAGAAAGAAAGGGAGAAAATAGCTTTAATACCTGTAGGTCTCCAATTCTTCAGCTGCATGGCTGATCTTTTCATCTACTTTGGAAAGTTTTTCTTCTTTCTCTAACCGGTAATTTTCCTCTACTGTTAACTTCCTTGGAACAAAAAATGTTTTAATTATTATTATTATTTTTTTTTTTTGCAGTTTTTGGCCAGGACAGGGTTTGAACCCACCACCTCCGGTATATGGGGCTGGTGCCCTACTCCTTGAGCCACAGTCGCCACCCTGTTTTAATTATTTTAATGCATGTCATAAAATAATCCATTATATCTTTTTAATTGCATCACAACTGGTGGGTCCCACAAACTTACTTTCCTAACACTACTAAAAACATCATCGGCAAGGGAAAAAAAGTATCTGTATAAATATTCCAGGTCTGGAATTTAATATTATAAACTCAAATTGTAAAGTGCTGTGTCTAATACAGTGCTACTAATATTAGTAATTTCAAGAGTTTTCTACATATATGTATCATCAAATATAATTATCAAGATATTAATAAAAATTATTATGACCAGACATCATGTATCAAGCCTTCCTACGTAAGGAAGCATCACATTTACTAGTCAAGAAGTCACCAACCTCAGCTCGGTGCCTGTAGTTCAAGGTTAGGGAGCTGGCCACATACAACGAGGCTGGGCTAAACAACAATGACATATGCAACAAAAAACAGCAGGGCATTGTGGTGGGCGCCTGTAGTCCCAGCTACTTGGGAGGCTGAGGCAAGAGAATCGCTTATGCTCAAGAGTTTGAGGTTGCTGTGAGCTGTGACGCCACAGCACTCTAATGGAGCAACATAGTGAGACTCTGTCTCCAAAAAAAAAAAGAAGTCACCAACTAACAAACTGTGTTTGAGTGATTTTTAAATTGGAAATTGGTTGTTTTAAGCAGTAATTAGGCTTTTAGGCTAGTTCACCAAAAAAAAATTATAATGAACCCAAAGTAGATAATATTAGTCCTATTAATAATAATAGGTAACTTACTGAGTTTTCTACGTATGTGCCAGAAATTGTTCTTAGGCTTTTAAGTGTATTATCTTATTTAATTAGTACAATAGCTCTACAAAAAGGGTACTATTATTATTCCTATTTCACAAAAATGAAAATGAAGCACTGAGAAATGTTATGGACCAAGGCATAGAGCTCACAAGTAATGACTCCTTTATGCTATTTACCCAGGTTGGTGCACGTCGTATCATTAATAGCACTGGTCCCTCAAGAAATATTTACCAAACCCCACATTTTGAAGTTCCAAATGGCTATTTCCTTTCCTTCATGAACTTTGGGAAGAAACATGACAAACTATCAAAGAACCCCTACAAGGCAGCAATTAATGTTTTATATTCTACACACTATATTACCTATTGCTTAGAAAGCATTCCCCGGGGTCAAGCACTTCCTAGCTGTTATTAGAAAATAAAAGTCATCTCCTTAGGAAAGCATGAAAATGATTATCAGCATGGGTATGGAAGAGAGATATGTTTTTACCCCTCCCCTTAAAAGGTAAGGTCTGTGTACCTTTCCCTAGCATCTGGTTAAGCCAATTAATGATTGGAATTACTGGGAAAGGAACCCAAAGATATGATAAAAACAATCAGACCTTACTTCATATATCTAAAGTAATACACCAAGTTTTTAGGTACTACCATTTCACTTCTCTCCAATATTAAATTTAGAAAAGTGCTAGTAATGTTATATATCTCATGAAAAACATCAAGCCAGCAAGCATCTAAAAAATGAACCTAAATTATACTGTGTGCAGAGAAGAATAGAAATTTAACATTTTACTTGTACTATCAACTCTTTATATTCTACTCTGGAAAACCATCAGTGGCATAATTCACTTAATTTGAGCAGCAAAGGGTTTTATATAAATGTAAAAATGAAATATGTAATATTCTAGGAATTTAAAGCATTTTAAACTAATGAATGAAATCACAATGCTAACATAACAGCTAGGATACAACTCAGCTTCCCATCCTTGCTTTGAAAATCTAAAGAAACAACTTTATTTTGTTTTATTTATTTATTTACTTGAGACAGAGCCTCAAGCTGTCCCCCTGGGTAGAGTGCAGTGGCATCACAGCTCACAGCAACCTCCAACTCCTGAGCTCAAGCGATTCTCCTGCCTCCATCTCCCAAGTAGCTGAGACTACAGGCACCTGCCACAACGCCCAGCCATTTTTTGGTTGGTGCCATCATTGTCGTTTGGCAGGCCCAAGCTGGATTCGAACCCGCCAGCTCAGGTGTATGTAGCTGGCACCTTAGCCGCTTGAGGCACAGGCGCCGAGCCAAGAAACAACTTTTAAAAAAAAATTTTTAAACATTATTCATTAAAATTCTATAATCAAGGGCAGCACCTGTGGCTTACTGAGTAGGGCACCGGCCCCATATACCAAAGGCGGCAGGTTCAAACCCGGCCTCGGCGAACTGCAAAAACAGATAAATAGCTGGGCATTGTTGCGGGTGCCTGTAGTCGGGAGGCTGAGGCAAGAGAATCACCTAAGCCCAGGAGCTGGAAGTTGCTGTGAGCTGTGTGACACCATGGCACTCTAGCCAGGGCGATAAAGTGAGACTGTCTCCACAAAAAAAAAAAAAATCTATAATCAACCATATAATTTTTGTTCAAAAGATACACTTAACAGTATTGCTTTCACCTCAAATAATCCTCTTTGCGTCTAAAATTTATTTTTTTTTAACTAAAAGAAAAAAAGCTTTGGATTAAGTTCTGAGAGCGATATGAAGGCACTTGGGGATTCCAAACAAGAGAGTGACGATGCCCTCAAGACACCTAGGCAGAGTGCCATGAGGTCATCACAGCTCACAGCAAACTCAAACTCTTGGGCTCAAGTGATCCTCGTGCCTCAGCCTCCCAAGAAGCTGGGACTACAGGCACCCACCACAATGCCCAGGTAGTTTTTCTATTTTTAGTAGAGACTGGTCTCAAACCTCTGAGCTCAAGCAATCCACCTGTCTCAGTCTCCCAGAGGATTACAGGCGTGAGCCACCAAGCCCAGTCCTAATTCTTTTTTCTATTTTTATAGTGATGGAGTTTCACTCTTGCTCAGACTGTTCTCAAACCCCTGAGCTCAACCAATCCACTGGCCTCAGCCTTCCAGAGTGCTAGGATTACAGGTGTGAGCCACCAGACCCACTGCTAATTTTTTCTATTTTTATAGACAGGGCTCACTTTGCTCCAGCTAATCTCAAAGTCCTGATCACAAGCAATCCTCCCACTTCTGCTGACCCTCCTCCCTTAGCCGTCCATAGTGTTATGATTGCAGGAGTGAACCACTGTGCCTGGCCTAAAATTTACTTTTAATATCCTTCATTCTAACTTAAAAAGGGTCCACTCCTAGGCTTACTGATGAAAGCCCTGAAGCTATGCTGTAACATTTGCATTTAGTCAAGTTTATTCTCTCTCATATGCTGAGCAGTCCCAAATGGCCAAAGGTCCATGATAAATAGCAAGTTTTCGATTTTAAATTGAATCCAAAAGCATGATGGAGATAGAGAACTTGGCAGTGAATTGTGGCGTATGGCACACCTCTTGGGGGTGGGACACAATTATAAGAGGGACTTTACTAACAAACGCAATCAGCATAACCTAACTCTTAGTAACCTCAATGAATCCCAAATAAAAAATAAAAAATAAATAAAAAAA
>CAUYRH010119095.1:0-15457 GCA_963574655.1 Perodicticus potto
GGATTAAGTGTAACAGTGAAATGCAGCAGGAAAAGATGCTAGAATAAAACTGTATTTAAAAAACAGGGGAGAAGCTCAGCACCTGTGCTCAGTAGTTAGGGAACTGGCCACATGCACCAGGGTGGGTGGGTTTGAACCCAGCCCAGGTAGGCTAAACAAACAAATAACACCCACAACAACAACAACAACAAAAATCTGGGCATTGTGGCAGGTGCCTGTAGTCCCAACTATTTGGGATGCTGAGACAAGCGGATCACTTGAGCCCAAGAGTTTAAGGCTGCTGTGAGTTGTGATGCCACAGCACTCTACAGAGGGTTACAAAGTGAGACTCTGTCTCAAGTTTTAAAAAAAGAACTTTCCAAAAGTTTACAAAAACAAAGGCAAATAAAAGAGTATGATATAAATTCATACGGTATTGATGTATATTGATTTTTATATGTTCATTTATGGTTATATATTAATGTACTCCCAAGGAAAGCAGTGGACTGGCATGTGGAAAGGACGTGCCACATGCCTGAGGGACACTTTGGAATACGTTTTCTAACTTAATTTTTAACAGTGTAGGTGAGACTATCCTGGATTAATAAATGAGAAAAGTTAGATTTTTAAAAACTTTAAGTAATTTTCCAATGTTATATGACAAATAGCAGGCCTAGGGTTTGGTAGTATTTTATTTAAATCAAAACACAGGATTTCCCACCACACTATACTCCCTTCAAGAATATTAACATTGGAGGTAATCAAAGGTTTTGAAGGTTAACTATTATGTTTTGATTTATTTTACAGATTACAAAGCTTTTTCAGACCCCATGATGCCAAAGTTTATAGACAGCTGCTTCTCCACTAGTTTCAGTTACATTAGTGTCCACGTCAGCAGGTTCACCAAGCAGCCTCATATTCCCCCCACAAAATTTGCTAAGTAACATGTTCAACTCAAGAGTCCCAAGGGGGAGGGGTGGCGCCTGTGGCTCAAGGACTCCTATGGCTCAAGGGCTCCAGCCCCGTATACTGGAGGTGGCAGGGTCAAACCCATCCATAGCCAAAAACTGCAAAAAAAAAAAAAAAAAAAAAAGTCCCAGGGAGGGCCTTCTGGTGCAGTGTTTTCATGATTGTTTTTTCTAAAAATAAAATAATGAGATCTCATGACATTGATATATGTTAGTAAGGAAAAGAAAATAGAATTTGCTTTTGAATTTTCATGAGAACAACTAAGAAGCGCAAAAGGAGTCCTTTGCGTCTGTCTCATTCACCCATCCATTCTTCTATGGATACATTCACTCACTAAACAAAACTCACCTGCCTAGAACTAGTTTGCTTTTATTAGTGATGACAAGTTTCATCACTTACTCAAGGTAGAGGCTCTCAGAATCGCCATTGTAAAGGCACATTTTTCTCTTTGTAAATTTTAAATGATCTATTGTGTGATGCACTGGAAGGTGTCTGAGACAAATAAAATTTCTCTCCTCATAGAACTTACACTTTAGATCAGAATATGGGGCAAGTACTTGCTGTCCAGCTCCTCCTTACAAGGACTAAGTGTGTTAGCCATGTCCCTCGATCTAAGTCAGCTGCTCCTTCAGGCTGCGGCCTCTCCCCACAACAGGTGTTCACTTGCCATAACTAAGGGCACTGCGGCGTCTTTTGCAAGTTATTTTAACACTGTCCACACTATGATTAACCTCCCCTGGCTATGATTAACCATAGCCTGGTACCCTGTGTGTGGCTACCTTAGAGGTTTGGATTCTTGTGTTTTTGCTAACCCTACCCCCCTATTTTCTACCAACACTTCTAAGAATTTACACAAGGAAGAGTGACATGGGCTAGTTCTAAGTATGACATCGGCAGAAGAAGAGGACTAAGAACATGACGATGGGGACTAAAGGGACGTGCTAGCCAAATGACAGAATGAAAAAACTGAGTCAGAGAAACAAGGAGTTATGGCTCCAATAAGAGACAAGCTGCACTGGTCCCCGGGCCTTCCCAGGGGCCTTCCCAGGGGTTAGGGAGATGGTAAATCTGTGTCTCTCACGTGTACTGTGTGTGTCCCTCCTTTGTCTTACATTTAGTCGTGTCTTCTCTGAAAAGCTCTCATGTTTTCTTTTGCAACTGTCACAAAGCTGCCTACGCCTGTCAAGCGTGTGTCTGCCCTTCCAGGCCATTCCCTTACTTCATCTTGGATCACACGCCATTCAGAACAGTGAATATCACTACAGAATAATGCCTGCTAACGTGTGTGTGGGACGAAGGAAAAGTCACCATTTCCTAAACCCAACGTATAAACAATACTTGATTTAGGCCGTGTTATCAATGGACACAAAAAGAATCGGTAAGTGTTGGTAAAAGAAAGAGATTTGCAAGTCACAATGCATTACACAATAGATTATTTAAAATTTACAAAGGGAAAAGATACAACTTTACAAATGACTTCTGAGAGTCACCTCCTTGACTAAGCGATCAAACTTATCATCGCCAATAAAGGAACAATCTGATCCTACTAACAAAGCGTATTACGAAAGTCAGATTATCACCTCTCAAGCCTTCTTGTCAAAATGCTTATTTGCTGTCTCATCAAAACTATAAGCCTAATTTCCAAACAGCAGGAAAGAGACAGGATAGAGAAGCAAGTTAATCAGCACTTCAAGGAGAACAGTCAGAATAAAGGGACATTCTATAAATCAGAACTCTCTGAAAAGTCAATGCCAAGAAATAATAGGAGAGGACTATCCTAGATTAAAAAAGAGCCAAAAAAATTAGATAGATAGATAGATAAATGTGTGCACCTCAGTTGGATCCTAGATTGTTTTAAACAGTTATAAAAAACATTATCGTAACTTATAAATATTGACTGATGATGCTATATAATTATTGGGGTTTTTGTTTGTTTGTTTGTTTGTTTTTGCAGTTCTTGTCCGGGGTCGGATTTGAACCTGCCAACTCCAGCATATAGGGCCAGCGCCCTACTCCTTTGAGCCACTGGCACCGCCCTAATTATTGTTTCTTTTCTAGGCATTATTACATGGTTCCGTAACTGTCATTATTCTTAGGAGATACATGGTAAAGTACTTAGATTGACATGTCACAAAATCTGGGATTTACTTCAAATGGTTCTAGATTATATATGAGAGAGAGAAAGAGAGAGAAGAAGGGAAAGGAAGAAAAGGTAAAAATTACAGTTTGAAAATCTGGATGAAGGACATGTGGATGTTTCCTATTCCTCATAAGACTGTTAGGAACTTAGGATGTCATTTAAGGACATTTCCCTGAGCACGTTTTCGGGAATACTTGTTGTATCAGATGTCAGGAAAAGAAAGAATCCATGGTCAGATATGTTTATAGAATCCGCACAACAAATTCCTTTTGTAGAAATCCCCAAATGCACACTAACGATAATAGCACCCACATAATTCCTTAACAGGTTATGTTATGAGGTAAACTTTGTGAGGTAACCTGATTTACAGTTCTAGAAAAAGCACATCAAGGTTAAGCCATGCAGCTGAGGTCAAGGTCACCCAGCTCATGAGAGAGTTGAGATGTGGGCTGAGACAGTCAGGTTCCAGAGCCCATAACTGCAACTGTCACAACAGGAGCTCAGAGAAGCTCTACAGCAAAGAAGTTTGATTAACTCACATAACACACAGTATTTCCCAGCTTATTAGATCCTGCACTTTTCCCATATAACATTTATTAGCTTCCTTTAATCTCTGAGAAACTCTCTTTTATATCTTGCTTTCAGGAATCATACAGCTGGGTGTGGAGGTAAGACTTAACACACATGTACTGTCAAACAAGAAAGCAGCATCCAGTTAACTGATTAATTGTGTTGAACAATCCACAGAGGTTTATTTCTTTAAAGGAAAATCAATCACCACGTCGTGAGCTAGAAAAATATCTTAGAAGTCTTTAATGGCCAAGGAAGAAAGAGGTGCCCCAAGAAGCATGATTTGAAAATTGACTTTTGAGTTATGATAGAAGAAAAGATGTTTTTACTTTGTAAACTGCCTCAGAATTAAAGGCTGTACTTACTATTGGTTACAGCTTGAATTTTAACTTAACAAATTACAGTTAACTTTTCTTAGAAAGGAGAATGTAAAAATGTCAATATGTCAAGTTGATGATGGATCCCTTCAGGAACCCAGAAGGAAGGTCACCTCATCAGCACCCTACCACCCACGGTACAGGTTGCTTGTCAAGTCAAAACTGAAGACCAAATAGTCTTCTCATGCTTAAAATTGCACTGCAAAGAAATGACGAAGAGCACTCCTTTCATATATAAATATACATGAAAACAAAAATGAGAGAAATGCCATGCCTAGAATTTATACAGAACTTTATGCCTGTTCCAAACACTCAAACGTGTATTAGATCATTATGCTGCAACTTTGCAGGATCCACAGCGACCCTGAAGCAGCAGTAGAAATGCATCCTCAGCCACAGAGAACCACGTGAACACTCACATGAACCCTCACGCCATCCTGGTATTTTTAAGGCGTTGTGTTCTTGCAGGAGGGAGTCTTATTATAGCTTAATATCATTATGTCTTTAACAAAGACTTATTGCTAAGATCATGAAGCATTCTAAAATTGCATGCCAATGTTTTAATTGGCAAAACTGAAGTGGGATTGTGAGCTGTGGTACTGAGTTTCCCATTATGTATGGAGTCTTTCTCTTTGTCTCTTTTTTTTTTTTTTCCCCCTCCAGGCCACAGTGGAGCCACTTACTTTATAAAATGTTTCCTACTTTCCCTATAAGTTTCGAACACCAGGGACACCTAGGCAAGATTAATATGACTTTCCTCCTTAATATAAATCTTTAGATTTGCTGCTGAATGGACTGTTCTTCAGCCTCACTATCTAACTTCAAAGAACAATGCTGTTTATCATTTGATCTTTAAAGTAGTCAACCACATCTGGAAATTACAGGTCTTTGAATTCAGAAACCATGAAATATAAATGTGCTACTATCAGCAGTAAGCAGAAACCAAATGAATCATGTTGCTCAGACAACTGAAGTGGTTTATATTTCCTTTACATTCCCAATATTTTAGTTAAAAGACCATTAATGTTAGTGGTAGGGATTTTCTGGCAATCAGACCTCCAGCAAAATAAACTCAAGAGACATCGTTAGGATTTGTATTATTTCATGTGTGTGGTCTTCCCCCAGGGTTTTTAAAGACTAGAGTCTCAATTAGTCTGTGCTACACGCTTCAGCAAAATGTAACATCACCCAAATGTGCCCCTCAGTAAACTGAAGGTAAGTTTTATGAGACTGTCACCTGATGGGCTTTGGGTGTGTTTGTTTACCTTTTCTTTGTTCATCTTTTATGTCTATTACAGGACATAAGGAAGATTGCCTATAAGTAAAGCTATAATACGGACCATTTTTGCTCTACTAAGAACTCACTAAACCTAGGGCTTTTTAGTCAAAAGCAACATGCAGATAGGCTATTTCACTTATTTAGGCCATAGACTGGTTCTGAATGCAATTCTGAAAAAGGGGTTTTAAAAATGATTTTATATATTCATTCTTTCATTTATTTCAAGAAGCACTTGCCCTTGTTTTTGGTTCTAAATGTTTACAATCAAAGTTCTTGCCAACACAACCCTTACATTATGAATCATGAGGAAGGCAATCACTAGTAGACAAATTTGCAATAACAGCATCATTGTAACAAGCTTATATAATCTAATGAGGGTGCTTTGGAGACTACGTCAATTTGATGCATAAAATGATTTACTCATTCAAATATCGCTAAAGGAGCGTCCTCTGTGTGCCAAATACTGTTCTAAATACTGGGAATATAAATGTGAATGAGACAGACACAAACATCTAATCTACCCCTATAGAATGTATATTCTGGGGCAGAAATAAATAATAAGCAACATGCTTTTAGGTGATGTCAAGGGCAAAAGTGAAAAATGAGCAAGGGAATAAGATATGGAGAATGGGGAGGGAGCAATTTATAGTGGGAAGGGAAGCCTCACTGCAAACATGATATGGGAACAAAGACCAATCAAATCAATGCTCATCTACAGAAGTTGTGGTTCTAGAGACATTACACAGGAGAGGAGGAGAAAGACAGAGTTAAGGAAAGTTCCCGTGAAAAGATTCCTGCCGAGATGTCTCTTTAGCCCTGGAAAGAGATCTGCAATGCCACGTTTGCATTTCAGCCCTATAATGTAAGATTTTATAGTGTGGATATGTAAATATATTCTAGCGTAAACAATTTTAGTTTCTTTTTCCCTCCCCAAAGATCATGAGTTTCTCTCAGTGGCATATATGAGCTGTGGACCAGGAGCACTGCAAGCAAACCTGGCCTCACTCCAGCTCTGAGGAAGGTGGCTGCCCAGGGCCATGTCCAAACAGTCACGTGATGTGAAGACTCTGGGCCTTATCAAATGTGTTTTACTGAGGATAAAACCATGCTACAAACCTCAGTAACTGGGACTTCTAGAAAACCTTTAGGATTATGCTGTTGAATCTAATCCTGAAGTTGAGCACACAACCTTTCTTTGCCTTAAGTATCCTTGCTACAACTGACACATGGTTAATGTTCTCTTTTGTAGGGAAAATTGTTCCCTGACCTGGAGCATGGGCTTGCTTTCTGCTCGAGAGACCCAGAGTCATGAGAATGGCATATGAGTTGTATACATGTAGGAGGGCGGGAAACCGGCCTCCAAGAGATAATGTAATGTGAGGGGGGCAATACCTGGCCTAGTGGCTGTGGTAAAGATTCTCTGGATTCCAAAGGTCTCTTGATGCTGGAGGCAGAGGTTGTGCACAAGGTCTGAAATCTTGCAAAAGCAAAGGTGGAGACATTCCATATGACCTTCTCCCTGTCCTGCCCAATCAGCACTGATATCTGATGAGCAGCTTTTGTCTACTCCTTCCTGTTTTATGATAATAAATGTGGACCCAAGGTTTGCTCTGGAGGGCTCCTCCCTGAGTCCTCAGTCCCCTGGCACAGACTCTGTGTCAAGCCCCTTCATACCCCATGCCAAAACCCCTTCACTCTTTCAAGCCACCTTCCCATTGTTCTCCAGTTGCTTTTTTTAACCCATCCATTATCCAGGTTGGTGTATATTGCTCACCTAGCCCCTTGGACTTTTTAGTTTCTGAAGCAGTGAAGTGAATGTTGTTCTGACCTGACATCGTAATTGCTTAAACAGAGCAATAGAACCTTCTGGGGTCTTCAAAAGCAGCCCCTCAACACACACAGACACACACACACACTCACTATAATATTGTAGGATAGCAAATCAGACCTTAGAAAATCTGCACAGACATGCAACCTGACTACAGAGTCTATAGTAGCAAAGACACTGGGAAGAGTAGGACAGTGTGTTCTGACTGCCCATCGAGCTCCATCCAGCCGGACCAAATGACCTCTCGAAGTTAGTCAGAGGATGCAGCACTCTCCTATTTTTAAATTCTATAAATCATTTCCTGAGTTATTCCTGCATTTAGAAAACTCCTGCTTGTTTTGAATTCCCTTTTCAGGCCTTTAATAGTATTTTAGAACTGATGTCTAATATGGCTTCTTAGGAAGAATCAGCTCTTACCTACATATGTAATTGTTTTTCTATTCTGTTGAATTACCATTTTTCCTGACAAAAATAAACCATGGTCCATTGTCCATCATTCATTCTTTCAACTAACAGTATGCGAGTACCTGCTACATGCTAGGCGCTGATCTAAGTGTTAAGAATTCAGTGAGAACAAGACAAATGAGGACCCTGCTGTCATGGAGCTAACATTCCAGGGGTGAGATGAATCCAACAAGCAAGTAGACAGAGGCAGAGAAGATGATTTTAAGCAGTGCTAAGTGCCAGAGATCAAAGCAAATGTTAAAAGAAATGATTAATAGGTATTTTTTCTAGAGTGATGAGTGATCAAAGAAATCCTCTGAATAGAAGATATTTGAGCTGAGTCTTAACTCAGTAGCCAGCCCATCCTCCTGGCCTGCCTTGATGTAGGGTTTCATCAGGAGTACAAATAGAGAAAGAGAGAGAGAGACAGTATTAGAAGAAGTAGTCATAAAGAAAAAGAAAATTTTCAATAAGATGAAATTATAGTAAATTATAATGAAGAGAAATAAAGAAGTAGCCCCATTCATCATTTTTAGATTATAATAACAATGAAAACAACACATCATGATTACTGCAAATCTGAAAAAGAAAAATATATTTTTTGAAAATCATACCTAATCTCACCACAAAGAAACAACCACTAAGAACATTTTGAGTGTTTCCTTCTTGGGTTTTTAACTCTGGTTGTATTTTTGCATAGCTGAATTAAAATAAATCATATAAAATTATATAAACTTTTTAATATCTGGTTTTTTTCTCATTATAAAGGAAATACAGGTTTGTAGCTGCAAAATTCTAAGCTTATATGAAATTGGAAAAAGTAAAACAAACAGAATCAAAAGAAACAGAAGAACAGAAACAAAAGAAACAGAATCTCATCACTCACTCCGAGACTCTGTGACAGCCATTGTGTCATTTCCTGAGGATGTTTTATGAATGTGCATGTGTGCATGCTTTAGCCACTACATATCATACTGAATATCCTAATTTTAGATAATTACTGCAGAACTATTCAAAAATCTTTTTTGAATCATGATAAAAGAAGATCTCAATAACTGCCATTGTTTATTTTCTTAGTCTTTACTGATTTAAAGCTTCTATATAATATACCAAAAAGGAAGGTAGGAAAGATGAAAGGAAGGAAGAAAGGAAGGGAGGGAGAAAGGGAGGGAAGGATGGAGGGAGGGAAAGAGGAAGAGTAAAAGTTAGTTCAATTTGTTTGGCCAGTTGCATAAATTCTAGGGCTCTAGGCATCTCTACTGTTGCAGAGCTGTGACAGCCATTGTTGTTGGCCAACAAATATCTTCTGTTCTTTGCCTTACAGGTGCATGGTAGGTTCACACTTTTTTGCTCCTTTCTTTGCTCTTTGTGGTCTTCTCACTAGTTCTGACCAATGAATTGCGAACACAGTGATTCACATCACTTTGGAGGACAACTCATTTAATCACCACTACCAACCCTCCCAGCTTCTCTTCTCTTTTGTAGAGGCTGGTTTGCAAGGCCCCGCTGGTGGCTGTTGTCTCAGCCCAACTCCTTGGTTTGACCATGAGGACCCAGACATCCTGTAATGGGCCTGGTAATATGAGAGAGAAATTTGCTACTTTCGTTTTAAGCCACTGAGCAGCTTCATTTGCTACTTGTGACAAACATCATCAAGCCATCATCAATACAGAAATTGGCACCAAGAAGTGGGGAATTGTCACAAAAAAAATCTAAAATATGTGGCTTTTGCTTTGGGCTTGGCAGCATGTTGTAAGAAAGAATATAGGGATGGAGTTTTGTGCTAAGTGATGGCAAAGCGTTTGGCAGAACAATCACCTGTGAACAGTGGTGTGCTAGAGTTGGCTTATGCCCAACAGAGCTCATTCTGAGTGTCTCTTCCCAGCGCGAACTTTTATAAGCCATTTGGTAACTTGAATCTGCAACAGTGGGAGAATTTATACCACTGAAACTGGGAAGTGCTACAGACCATGGTGGTTTTGGTTTTGGTTTTTCCTATAGCGCTGGCTATTAAACATTTACCACCACATGTTGGCTGCAATAATTTATAAGGCCGATCCTGCACCTAATGAACTTATCTTTCTGAGGGACAGACTGGGACATCAACAATATGTCCCAGTTGCTGTTTGCTTTCCTTTGCAAAGTAGTAAAAGAAAAGGGTAGGCTCTGAGAAGGACTGGTTCAGTTGTGAGCAGAAATAATGGAGAATAAAGAGAAACCACATATTTAGGGACTCATGGAGGTGGAAGAGGAAAACATTTCACAACTTAAAATAGGAAAAGATAAAATTGAGAAAAGATATTCCTCATCCACAGGACAGCAGGTCCTTGAAAATTCTACCTCATAGAATTTTGAGAGGCAAAGCCGAGTTAAAACTCAGTTTAATAGCAAGTACTAAATCAAGGGTATATCTTTACAATGGTTGCTGAGATTAATTGAATGGATTCAGTTGAAATCCAGTAAATCTTTGCAATTGTTCAAGGAAAAACTCTTGTCTGCTCCTCCAAGTCAAGAATATATATTTACACACACACACAGTGTTCCATTGGCAAATTAAAGTGGCTAGATTCAAATAATGAGAGGCCTACTATTTTTTTAAATAGTTATAATGCCAAAAAAATTAGAAACCTATGAAGAAAAAGAAAGAAGAAGAGGGGGAGAAGGAGGAAAAATTAGTGAGTCTTCAAGACTTAAAGTGAATCATGGACTCCCAACTTCCTATGCAAAGGAAACTTTCAATTCTGCAATTCCTCTACTAGGTATATATCCAGATGACCAAAAATCATTTTACAACAAAGATATTGGCACCGGAATGTTTACTGCAGTCAATTCATAATTGCCAAGTCATGGAAGCAGCCCAAGTGCCCATCAACCCATGAATGGATTAAAAAATTGTGGTATATGTATATCATGGAATATTATGCAGCCATAAAAATATGGAGATTTTTACCTCTTTTATGTTTACATGGATGGAGCTGGATCATATTCTTCTTAGTAAAACATTCAGTAGGGAAAAGATTCCCTATTTAACAAATGGTGCTGGGTGAATGGGCTGGCGACCTGTAGAAGACTGAAACTGGACCCACACCTTTCACTATTAACTAAGATAGACTCTCACTGGATCAAAGATTTAAACTTAAGACATGAAACTTTAAAAATACCAGGAGAAAGTGCAGGGAAAACTCTTGAAGGAATCGGCCTGGGTGAATCTTTTATGAGGAGGACTCCCAGGCAATTGAAGCAGTATCAAAAATGCACTACTAGGACCTGATCAAACTAAAAATCTTCTGCACTGCTAAGAACACAGTAAGTGTAGCAGGCAGACAGCCCTCAGAATGGGAGAAAATATTTGCAGGTTATGCCTCAGACAAAGTATCTCAAGAATTTAAGAAAAGGGGTCCAATGTACTCAGTACTATTATGAAACCAATATATAATCACCCACACTTTCATATGAATAATAAAACACAACTATAGCCCAGAATGAAGGAGGGAAGAGGAGAGTGAGGGGAGGGGCATGG
This sequence comes from Perodicticus potto, assembly GCA_963574655.1. Lineage (NCBI taxonomy): Eukaryota > Metazoa > Chordata > Mammalia > Primates > Lorisidae > Perodicticus > Perodicticus potto. The sequence goes on from CAUYRH010119095.1 coordinate 11,107, forward strand.
CCAGGTGGAGGGAGGGTAATTGGTACGACCTCACCTATTGTGCACAATGCAAGGGTACATGTCAAATCTATTAAGAGTAGAGTATAAATGTCTTAACATGACATTTAAGTAAGTGAGGTGAAGGCTATGTTAACCAGTTCGATGTAAGTATTCCAAATTGTATATAAAATCAGCACATAGTACCCCATAAATGCATTCATGTACACAGTTATTAAAAAAAATAAAGTCAAAGTCAATTATGTAAAACAAAGGTTAATAAAGTATGGAAAAGTTTACTCTCTAATCCCCACTTCACACAGAGTCAAAGAGAATAATGGGAAGAAAGAATCTCAGAAGGAGCAGAGCTGAGAGCCACAGGAACATGAGCTGCAGAGCTCCTCCTAGCAGAATTAAGACCGAGCAAAAGAATGGTCCTCATCCTCAGTGTACTAGGCCCTTGAAAATTCTGCCTAGAGTAGAATTTTAGAATTGCCACCAATGACTATGGTGAATCTTCCTTACTTTCTATTTTCAAACAAGGTTTACTCTGGCCGTCTTGCTCAGTCGTTATATATAAGACTAGTAGGAACAGATTATTATTTTTAGTTCATAGACATAAAAAATAAGGAGCCACATTAGGGCCCAATGAAGAAACCACTTTTGTTTTTTTCCTAGAGAATTAGCTATTCATCATATACCACCACGCACTGACTGCACTAACGTTTAAGGCAGATCCGCTCATGTGGCTCTGAGTTCATCCCTGCAATCTGGAAACCTCCATGAGTCCACCGGAGATCCAAGACTTTGACTTGATGCTATGAGTGGATAGTCCTTCTTCATTTTCTCCCATGGGGAGAGAAAGAGTTTATGTTGCTTGGAGGAAAAACATGAATCAAATATTTGTGACCAGAGGTGAAATGTGACTGTCTTGAATGGTGTTCTGTACAGATAACTGGAGAGCAGGTATCTCAGCTATTGTCTTATTACTGGAGTAGGAAGAAAGCACTGATAATAGAAAAGGTGTGTAGTTGTAACGAGATTGGTTCACTGCTAATTTGTGCATGCTTTGGTCAAATTGTCTTCTCAAATATTAATGCAGAACATATTAATATGCCCCCAAATCTATTCAATTTCCAGGAGATAGCATGCCTTCATCCATAGTGAAACTTGTTTTAATAAGGAAAGTATGGACTTCCAGTGCTTTTCTCGGAGTCTTTGCATTCAATGTTGCTGTAAGGTTTCACCTTGTTTCCTTTCCCTTCCCAAAGTTTTTAGTGAGAATTCAGAAAACTCTTCACTGGAAGCACCTAGAAAAATTCCAGTTTAAATTAAAATTCTATATTCTGCTTTCTATGACTTTACTTTCAAAAAGATTTTGAAATCTCTGAAATAAGTTTCCCCTCCTGCTGTCCTCCTATTCTCCTCCTTCTCTATGTCCTGACTGGAATAACCGTGTCTTTCATGTGGCTAGTGTCTTACAAAGGGATTTAGCATGCATTAATGCATTTAATCCTCAATTCAAATCAATTCAACAAATATTTGTTGTATACTTAATGAGATCAAGGCCTTGGGCTAAGTGCTGTGATGAATACAGAGATGAGGTGCATTCCTGTTCCCCAGAGTCCACAAGCTGATAACACATACCCACTGACCTCTAATGCAATTATGACTGGAATATGTATAATTCAAAATATTAGCGATGTGCCTTCAAAGCATGAAGAAGGAAGGAATTCATTAATTCTCCGTTGGGAGGATCATTGAGTCCACACCACAATATGTTGCCCAGATCATAGCTACCTCCCTGTCCTCTTTAAGCTACCACCAGAAGAAGTACTTTATTTTTTTTTTGAGACAAAGTCTCACAATGTCACCCTCCATAGAGTACGGTGGTGTCACAGCTCACAGCAACCTCTGACTCTTGGCCTTTAGTGATTCTCTTGCCCAGCCTCCCAAGTAGCTGTAACTACAGGCACCTATCACAATGCCTGGCTATGTTTTGTTGCAGTTGTCATTGTTGTTCAGCTGGCCTGGGCCAATTTCGAACCTGCCAGCTTCTATGTATGTGGCTGGCGCCCTAACCACTATGCAACAGGCACAGAGCCAGAAGTGCTTTCACGTATGAGCTGCAGTGAGAGATCAGTGTTTCACGTAATGCACACACTTGAATCCAGGTTCCATTAGAACTGGATGGGCAATTTGGCGCAAGTTAACACGACCTCTGTAAGTGTCTGTCCATCTCTAACGAGGAGATCAGAAACCTACATTTCAGAGTTTGTTGCAAATTTCATAATAAGAAACATATAAAGCTCTCAGTACAGGGTCTGTCTTACAGCAGCTTTTAAAAACTATTTTCATGTCATTGTCTTCATTATTATTATCATTAGTAGTACCAAAACGGGAATGCGATTCTGTCTAACCAAGGACAGTACATACAGAAAATATGGATCTGAACTGTGAAATCAGAGGCAACAGATGAGGAATTAACATACCAAAAAAAAACATAAAGAAGTTTTTTTTTTAATCTGATAGAATACATTTTACTTTTTCTCATTTCAGTCTAAGTTTGGTCCTATGTATATGCTCTTCACACTGCTTGGCAAGAAGGTGTTACTGCAACCGATAATTATCATCCTATATTACCACAACACAGGTGGCTATAGAACTTTCCTTTAATTCTAGCTAGTTGTTCTTATATCTGATTTATATTAGGAAACTAGGTTAAACGTTTTCAGCATGCTGTGTAATTACGTATGGTAAGGCCATTAGATCAAGGACAATTGCCACTGAAAAGATAAGTTTGTGTTTCACAGTTCCCAAGAGGAAGTGGCACACCATTCAGGGCCACACTGCAGAGTTCTGGGGTCAGTCATGAGGCCAAATGGGAGGGAGAAACTGTGGGCAAGATCTTCTATTGTGGTTTCCATGGGAAGCAAAGGCCAAGGCAGGGTAAACTGGTCTGGGCTTGGCTAATTTCAAAAGACTCTGGGACATTGGAACTAACTCTAGTCACCAGGTACCTGGCCCTGTGGTGATCAGGCAAATGAATGGTGGCTCAGGGTGTGGGAGCTCAATAACAGAGATGGGTGGGAGTGTGGGTTCTGCCTTAAATGATTTGTATTTGAAAATCTTGCTCAAGAGAACAAGTGGTTTACTCTCTCTAGGAATTGGTTAACCCTGGAAAGGATAGTCAGGGCCAGCAAGGCTCCAAATGTCCAAGTTTAAGAGTACAGAAAATAAAATACATGGTTAAAACAGTGTGTGAAAAGTAAAAGGAAATAGACATTGAGTGTGAGTCATTGGAGAGCTTCCCAATTCCAAGAATAAAGTGTGAGATCTGGCCCACCAAACACTCTGTTCAGGACTCTTAGAGGCTTATTTCCTAGGACTCTGACACTGCTTGTTAAGTAAGGTACATGAGTTATATATCGTGTCATTGAAAAGACCTTTACTCCATTTCAAAGGACTAATCCAAATACACTCACCTCAAATTTTCAGCGTTCAATTGTTGTGAATAAACTTCCTGAGAGGTGCTTAAGACATCCCCATAGCTCAAAAGAGCATTTTTGTTTGTCTTAATTGATTTTGACCTGTTTTACTCCATGAATTCTTTTAACTAAAATTCATGCAGAAGACCACCCTGGGCCTGAAGCTTTTTAACATTTTCTTCTTTTACTTATCTGGGGAAGAAAGAGCTCTTCATCACATCCACCAATGACACGGCCACCAAGAGTGGAAGAGAAGGGCGAGTCATTCACCCTGAGAAGATAAATTAGATTTCCAAATGAACCTGGCAGCAGAAGGAGGCAGAAATAAAAATCATGACTTTCAACTAGCACAAAAGTGCATTTTGAAATGAAAACAAAGTGCAAAAACTCAAGATGAGAAACAGCTGACATTATGTAGCTACAAAGAGAGCTATGGGCAGAGCTGACCTCAAACTAAACAGGTGTCAAGAATGGTTCTGTTATTACTGAGGAAAAAAGTGTGTTCTTGGCGTGCATAAATAAAAGAAGCAATAATATGAAGAATTCACACAGCATTTCTTGCCTGTGTAACTAAAATAATTCAAGAGAGATGTGGAGAATTTGGAGAGGATTCAAAGGAGAGTAATAACAATTTTGAAACAGTTTTTTAAAAACAGAGTAGTGGGTGGCACCTGTGGCTCATCAAATAGGGTGCCGGCCCCATATACCGAAGGTGGCGGGTTCAAACCCTGCCTCGGCCGAACTGCAAAACAGAAAAATAGCCGGGCATTGTGGCAGGCACCTGTAGTCCCAGCTACTCGGGAGGCTGAGGCAAGAGAATCGCCTAAGCCCAGGAGTTGGAGGTTGCTGTGAGCTGTGTGACGGCACAGCACTCCACCGAGGGTGAT
>CAUYRH010119096.1:0-23649 GCA_963574655.1 Perodicticus potto
GTAGAGAATCTTGAAATATAGAATTTATAATTTTTTTTGAGACAGAGTTTTACTTTGTCGACCTCGGTAGAGTGCTGTGGCATCACAGCTCACAGCAACCTCCAACTCTTGGGCTTAAGTGATTCTCTTGCCTCAGCCTCCTGAACAGCGCCATTGGACCACAGGCGCCTGGTACAATGCCCGGCTACTTTTTGTTGTTGTTGTTGAGGTTTGGCTGGGGCTGGGTTCGAACCTGTCACCTTCGGTATATGGGGCCGGTGCTCTACACACTAAGCTGGGTTCGAACCTGTCACCTTCGGTATATGGGGCCGGTGCTCTACACACTAAGCCACAGGCGCCGCTCAGAATTCATAAATATTGAAATACAGAATTTACAAATAGATTTCTTTCCTAGGTTTCCAGATATGCTGAAAAGAGTCTGCTGACAGTTCTCAAGTAAAAGAGACAAGACAGACAAGAGACTTAAGTTACGGTTCAAGAAAGACCCAAACACCTGTGTGAACTACAGAGCAGGCCAAACACACAGTCACACAATCTCTATAAATTAATTTAGTGCTTCCTCACCTAGTGCTGGGGAAACTGAGTCACACTGTGTACAAGTCCCTGTTTTAGCCCTCTGACTGTAGAGTGCTCAGAAGCAAAACATACCCACAGGTGTCACTGGAACCAGGAACCAAACCAACGTCTGGTTTGGATGTCCACAGGTGCTGTTTGCAGTCAAAAGGTTAAGCACCGTGGGACAATTTGAAAGGTTATCTTCAAGAAACTATAACCTGGTGACACAAAGCTAAGAAAATATATACAATCATGTAACTGGCTTTAAATAACTGTTTCTTGATAAACAGATACCCACCTTGAAAAGAACTCACCCAAAGCAATAAAACAAACAGGAATGGAAATTATCAAAGCTGCTGAGATCACATACTTACGTACTCAATCCCACTTCTAATTAACAGGTAAGGTAACTAAGATTCAAAGAAGCGAAAACACAAACACTTCCATAAAAATTTGTAAGACTTGAAGGACCTGCCGAACTTGGTAAATGATAAGGGAAAACAGGTGGCTGGCCCCCCAGCTCGGGCACCGCACACTGAGCTCCATCTCCGCCAGGGCCACATGCACTCAGTGGGGAACGCAACCAGAATGTGTGAGAAGGACAAGGAGGCCTTTCAATGGCCCCACCGTTCCAGGAGCATCTGCTGAGTACACCTCCCTGACACGTGTACTGAGTAGCCCAGGCAACACTCAGGGTACTAAGACAGGTAAAGGAAGAGAACGGGACAGGAAGAAATGGGTTTTTGTTCTGATTTTCAAAGCACTTTCTCACTTCCTGTGTCTGGACATATGGACAAAGTCTCTCCTCCATCCACATCAGCCTCTACGGCAGGGATGATAAAGAACGCAGCCTCAGATTCGAGAGTTCTGAGAAAGAGCAGCTCTGTGAACACATGCTGCTGACTGATGTCTCAAGAAACCGCCCCAGGAGAGAGAAAGACCATTTAATGACACGTGTTACGTGGGCTTTCGATGAAAGCTGATGAAACCAAGGACGGCACAGCGTCACAGCCACAGTCAGCCTGAGGAGAAAGCCCTCTCTGCTCTTGTGGCTCCTGCAGGTACTACTGGGTACATATTTGTATGTTACATATAATTTTTGTTATATTTAATATATAAATTATAAATAGAAATAACATTGCCAGGTACATATTTCCTACATATGTGCCTTTAAATTTTTTTTTTAAGTTGAAAGGAGTTTCACAGCTTTTAAGAAAAAGGATCTTAATATGCTTATACCACTTAGGTAAAATGCAAACATTAAAAAGTCATAAAGCTAAATGAAGAGAGCTTACACATATTAAATGATATAAAACTCTAAAACACATTAGAAAGCAAGCTCTAAAATGGCATGTGCTAGAGAAAGGATTAAGGGAAGTAGTTCCCCCCTCAAAAAACATTAGATGAGCGTCTAACAACAAAAAATAACAAAGGCCAGAGATGTCATTGTTACTTGTCATCTGAAACCAAAAGTAATAAAAAATATATTAAAATAAAAAATTATCATCAATCTGGGCTAAAAAGAATTAGTCATCTGAAATTGTGGGTGGGTAAGGAATGTCAAGAGAAATTTTTTAAGTCCCTGACCTCAAATTCCAGCTCTATTTCTACAGGAGTTTAAGAAAATAAAGCAAATCTTCAGCAAATCTAACTCCAAATACAAGTCAGAGTTAGTGACAAAATGCAGGATTCGATGCCTTTAATCAAAGGCCTTGAAGAAAAGCTTCCATTCCTTTTAGCAAGGCATCTCATGAAAGTGCTAGGATGCTAAGGAAGCATCCCAGATACAAGAAGTTAACAACAGGACATGCGTCTTTGATGCTCATGGAAATAATGGAAATGAAAATAATGTCAAACACTGTCTAAGAAGATTTACTAAGGGAGAAATACAACCAGACAGAATCTGGAAATGTACTTCTTACATAATCAAGTCCCACGCATGCCCAACGGTTCCTGCCCAGGGTCCCTTTCTGTCTCGTGGTAAACTCCAAAGGGTGCAACATGGCCATGCAGGCAGCTGGGGTTGTCAATGACTCAGAAAACACTCCAGAGGACTGAGTGTGGCTTCCTGGTTTACTAGTGGCAAACCAAAGGCACTCATGGGAAGTGAGACTCAGGGAATTCTCTCAAGGCTGGATCATGGATTCAATTATAGGCAAGGGCTTGAGAAGGACCTTCTAAAACTTGGCTGTAGTTTCCATAGTTTTAACAGTGCTCTTTGACTGGGGCAAGGTTCTCTGGTTTTATTTCCATCTTTTATCTCCTACCTCTATAACTAGACTCAACAGCTCCCTCACCACATGAAGCACATGTTGGGGGTAACCCTGGCCCTGTGAAAACAAAGCATCTCAGGCACTTGAGTAAAACAGTTGGGTAATTTCTAAGCCTGCTTTCCCTCGTGAGACAGTCCTGCTTCAGGTAGCTGGATGCTGTCCCTTGTCCCCAGGGACTGTGCAGTGGCTGGAATTTTCCTTCAGCCAGGAGTTTTCCTTCCTCATCTGCACCCCTGGGACAGGCTATTGGACAACAGGCTGGTTTCCACCCAGGCACAGGCGCTCCAAAGGCCACTCGTGCCCCACCCACATCTACTGGAGTCAGTGTCTTTGTTATGCTACTTTTTCATTTCAACTCAGGAGATTTCCTGAACATAAGCATGTTATAATGACTTTACCGTCTACGCCAATAGCTTCAACCACAGTGTCAGAATGTTTCTGGGTAAGGGGATTAGATCTGAAGGTTCGGATGTTTACTTAGCTCGTGCTCCTAAAACACCCGGAACTCACAGATGTGGATATTTTTATAACAGACAAGTATCCCCTAGGGTCAGTTTCAGATCTTGAAGCCTCCAGGGATATTAAAGTGAAACCAGAATTCGGTTAACACCAACCGGGAAAGATAAGAAAATGTAGTTTTCCTGATGGCAGATCAACGAGAAGTCCCCCTCATTCCATCCTTCTCGAGTTTACCAATACATGGGATCCTTTTTACGTTTCTTTTGTAAATCGGAGAGATCCTAAGGATGCTCTGGAACTCCAGAAGCCGGGGCTTTCAGTCAAGGGCAAAAGGAAGGTTAAGCCACAACTGAGGGCTGCTGAAACATTCTCTAATGTCCAGGAGTCTCACCTGCTTCTGACAACCCCATGCAGCTGCAGCAGGGGGGACAAATAAATAAACCAAGGAATAGCAGGGAAGCTGCACGTTAAATAAACCAAGGAACAGCAGGGCAGCTGCACGTCCGCCTGAACCCTGAACGCAAACCTGCCTTCAGGAAACCAGCTGTGTGCATCTAACACGGAAGAATACAAAGTATCATATTTATAAAATAATGGTTAACAGTAGGGAAAAAAAGGAAGTCTTTTCTTTAGGTTAAGAATGCCTTACCCAGTCCTTGTTTCTCACACTCACTTAAGAGGGGTTTGTAGTTGTCTTAAAAGCAAAAGACACAAAACTATAATTAATATAAATTATGTCCTACTCCACAGTAACACTCTTAGAACAGATGGCTTAGGCTCTGAATCAGTGGGGAAAAAAAAGACTGGAAGTGCTAAAGTCAAGAGCTCAATCATTATGGGAAAAAAGACTTCTTCCGCTTTCCACCCCACCTCTTATTTTAAGTTAATCTGACCAAGGGTCCCAGGAGACCCTCTCAGATGTGGTAAGGAAGGAATGTTCTCAGCAAGAAGTTCTTCATTTCCAATACATCTGAAGGCCAGAGGAGGAGCCTCAAGGAAGAGCTTGTTCCTTGATGAAACCAGTCTCACAATGAGTCCTTAGATCCAGCTCAGACTGGGACCAGAGAGGATCGGGTGGAACTGAGGGGTGAGCCAGACGAGCTGCCCAGGACTGAAGTGACCAGCCCAGAACTGGTATGCTAGTCCATCTCAATCTGCCCTGACCTTCACCTTTACTAAGCAGGGTGGGGCAAGAGGAAGTGGTGAGTCCAAGAGTTACAGTCAAAGGGAATACGCTGGCCTCCAGCCAGGGAGACAATCTTTCAAATATGCTAAAAAATAATAAAAAAAAAAGTAGAAATGAAAAAAATGAACATCCAATCCTGAAGAAGAGGAAAATTGCTTTTTCTCTCATTATGAAAAAGAACCTATTACAGCATTATCCAAGCCAATTTTCTAAAAAAGGCCAGATAATGGTGCTTTGAGGCTCTGCCAGGTACTCACTTCAAGTAAACCTCACCTTTCTTTCCCACTCTCTCCTGGCAGCCTTCAGAGAAATCCTATATGGATGAAGGCAACTGTGGGATTGGCTGGGAAAATGTCTGGCTCTCAGGGTCCCATCAGGTGACACGCCTGTGTCAGCTCTCACAGGGTACTGCTTATACCCCATCATTACACAGGAGTACAGCTCATACACGTGTTGGGTTAAGGATTAGCTTGGGTTCTCAAGCTTTCTTATCTTTGTGGACACTTGAATACATCTTATGAGAACCACATTCTCTTTTTTACTTTATTTTATTTATTTTTTTGAGACAAGAGTCTCACTTTGCTGCCCTCACTGGAGTGCTGTACTGTCATAGCTCACAGCAACCTCAAATTCTTGGGCTCAAGCAATTCTCTTGCCTGAGCCTCCCGAGTAGCTGGGACTACAGGTGGCCCACCACAACATCTGGCTATTTTTAGAGACGGGGTCTCACTCTTGCTCAGGTTGGTCTCGAGCTCCTGAGCTTAGGCAATCAATCCACCCACCTTGGCCTCCCAGAGTGCTGGGATTACAGGTGTGAGCCACAGCACCCAGCCCGAGAATCACATTCTCGAGCAGTGACATGCTACTCTAATTTTCTGTGTGTGTAGGTAAGACTTTGCAGAGTACTTGTGTTCCGCCCACTGGGACATTTATGCCCACAGTACCGAGGATTCCTGGTCAACAATTCAGAAGGTTGAGAGTGCCAAGGTGGAAGACTCCCTTAAGAACTCAGAAGGCTGTACCTGTCATCAATAGAATCCACCTTCTCCTGGATGCGATCTGAGTTGATGTTCCCGTCGCTCACCAGCCTCCGCCCAGTCTCCACAACAGCATTGATCTTCTCCTCATTGGCGTCCATGGTAGTCATGAAGTCCTCCTGCTTCTTAATAGCAGCTTCAGCTCCTTCCAAGGTGGTGGGCATTTCAGTATGAGCCAAAACATATTCCTTATTTTAAAAGGGAATAAAAATCACAGCAGGATGACATATCTGTAGCAATAACTCATTTTCCTATGTTCCATATTATCATGCAACATATGTCACAACACTTGCTTTGTTACCCTTATATAAAAATAATCTATTAAATCAGACAGAAGTAAAAGTAGGGAGAAAAAAAAATTCCCCAAGAGCTTAAATACTCTAAATGTTTTTCCCAAAGTGAGTAAGGAAAACAACCCAAGCTTTGTGTACCAGCCCCACCAGGCCTCTCATGTGCCCAGGAGGGCACCTGCAACACACCCTTCACATGCTCTTGTTTAAGGGAGGTTAACAACTCTGGTGGGATTAATATCTCAATCATGAGAACATACTATGGACTTAAGAGGTCCTCAGCAGTAGCTGAAAATGAACCCTATTTTTGCGAGGCAAGGTAGCTCCTGGTGGAAATCTTCATTTCCTGCCCTCTATGTTGTGATGGGGTTCAGTGCCATTAGAGTCAAGGGGAACAAATCCTCTATTATCCTTCTACTTTCAAACAGGTGTGGTTTAAACCCCACAGCCCTGGCCAAAATGTTTCAAGAGTCAATTAAAGTCTTCTCTGACAGAAGAGAAGGCGATGACAAATGTTACCTGGTTGTTGAGAAAGGCCTCAGCTTGCTTTGTGTCTCTGAGGAACTGCTGGTAGGCATGCGACTGGGAGAGGAGATTCTGCCTGTTCTCCCACATTTTGTGGAGTTCGTTCCAGCCGGTGTCCAAGGCCTGCAGCCGCTGCCGCAGGAACATGTACTGGGCGTCAGTCTGGCCCTGGGTGACCATCTCGCCCATGTCCCTCATCTTCTGGTAGTCCTCCTCGTAGTTGTCGATCTCGTTTTTGATGTTCTCGTGCTGCGTGAGAAGCTTCTCTGCCTCCATCAGGGTATTAGGCATGTCTTCTGAGGCGATGGCCGTCTGGGTCCTGGAGAGCCAGGACTGGAAGTCATCCAAGTCCCGCAGGAACTGCTGCAGCTTGCTGGCCTCTCCCAGGGAGGCCTCTCGGTTCTTCAGGGTGGTCTTCATCTCCTCCCACACGTCGCTGATCTCGGCCAGCCGAGACAGGATGGCCTGGGCCTGGTCTGGGTGCTCAGACTCCAGCTTCTCTGCCTCCTTCTGCAGGTCGCTCAGCTTCGCCTCTATGGCCACCAAGTCCCGCTCCATGCCGGTCAGCTTGCGCTGTAGGGCCATGACGCCAGCCAGGTCATTACCCAGGTCCTGGGTAGACTCGATAACCTTGGTCTTTTCCCGAATCCAGGATTTGGTCTCGTTGCACTCGAGGTGGTAGTTCTGGATGCTCAGGGCAGACAGAAGAGCATCCTTCTTCCTGTCGACCAGTTCTCTGAACTGGCTCCACCTGTGAATGTGGTGACAGAGAACGCAGCATGAGGAAAGGACGCTGACTACGTCTAGATAAGGAGTCAGACAGTGATGGCTAACGCTGCACATCTGCTTTCTGTGTTTGGACTACATGCTTTTTGGAAAATCGCCTCCCTCAGTTTGTGCATACCAAGTATTAGAGAAATGGCTCAAGGATGTAATGTAATCTGGAAAAAGCCTTTCAGGAAGAGGGATGTGTTGAGCATTCCAACGTGAGCAGTTATAACATATCTGTCCCAGAGTCTGTCACATTTTACTCACCTCTGAACTGCATTTAAGAACGTTTTCCAGATCTAAGTAACCTTCAGAACTGAGGCCAGCTGGCAACCACAACCAAACTCAAACATGTTTATTCAACACACTGATAAGACCAAGACCAAGGTCTGCCCTGACAATCTGGATTTTCACTGGCAAAGTAAGTCTGAAGCATGCTGTTCAAACAATCATTTCTAAAAGGGACAGCACAGATACCACATTAATGCCTTCTGCCACGCTGGGCTCAGCACCTAATTTTGATGTGGAGAGAGGCAGGTGCTGGGTTGACACAGGTCTCCTCTTGTCCTCAATGACACTGACCTGAGATACCTCTTGCAAAACCGGGACATGTTGAAAGAGAGACATGACATGACATCAGTGTCATGATGCCGTGACCCTGCCCAGGAAGCTCCTCACCCTCTCTAGCACCACACAATGCAGCCACACGCTGCTGGTCTGACACTCACCTCGTGTTGAGTTTGTCCTGCTGGGCTTTGATTTCCTTCTCACTCGGGTGGCCACTATGCATCAGTTGGCGTGCGATCTGGTTTACCACTGCCACCCGGGAGGCCTGGTTGTTCATTTCCGGTTCAAGGCTCTCAAATCTGAAAGGGCAGTTCAATGGGGATGGTCAGCTCCTTAACCACTGGTGGTCAGGGGGGAGGGCCAGTGCCCAGCAGCACCCGCTCACCTGTGTTGGATGACCTCCAGGTCCTCCAGCTTCTCTGGGATCTGCATGTTGTTGAGCCACTGTTCCTTCTCATCGATCCAGAGCTCACAGGCGTCAGCCTCACTGAACATCTTGTACAGAGCCAGGGTGTCCTGGAGCGCCTGCTTCCTCAGCCGTGTCAACTCCGCCACCTCCTTGTAGCGCTCCTCGATGCCAGACAGCCTGCCCTGCACGTCCGGAGACTCTGCGTGCTCCTGGGGGAGGGCGCCGGCTTGCTCGTGCAGTGTGTCGATGGTGGGTCTGTAGTTGGTGATCTCTTCCGCCACATCCTTGTGTTTCTTGACCAGAGACTGTGTGGAGTACTCGTCATGGCCGACGTCGCTGCTGGACACGATCTTGAGGATGTCCAGCATCCAGGCGTCGATGTCATCAGCATCGGCCTGGAACTGGTGCAGTAGCGAGGCCTCCTCCAGGCGCTTCTTCCGAATGGCCGAGAGCTGCTCCAGGTTGGCCCACTGCTCCCGGATGTAAATGATCCTTTCACGGATCTTCTCCAACCCGAAGTGCTCCTCGGCGATCATGTCTTCGCCTTCCTTGATGGCCTGCTCGAAGTGGCCGCTGCGGCCGCTCATCTCATCCTCGAACGCCCGGTGCTTGCTAAGCAGGCGCATGACGCTGGTCAGGTCCTTCCCGTAGTCGTCGGAGGACAGGATCTTCTCCTTCTCCCTTATCCAGCCCTCTTCCTCAGCCATCTCCCAGAAGAACTTCCAGAGGCGGCGGGACTCTTCCAGACGGGCCCGGCGCTCAGCTGCAAGCTGGCAAAGCTCTTGATAACAGAACTCCATATGGGCCACGCGGTCCCGGATCACCTGGGGGTCGCAGGGCTTGTAACCTGTTCACAGCAAGGAAGGGATGTGGGTGTGACCAAGCAGCAGGGGGCCTGATCACGTGCAGGCAGTAAGCTGCACCGCCAGGCTCTCACTGTGGGACTACCAGATCACTTCACAATCTGAACGCAGGGTGCGAGGCCACCAGCACCTCGTAGACTCTTGATTGCCATGGAAGGGGCAGTGATAAGTATTATTATTTTGGCCCAACTGCAAAGTGATCACTTACGAATAAAGAAAGCACATGAATCATATGAAAGAAGGTGGCTACATTTAACTAACAATGTAAGCAGCAAAACCAAATCATTCTAACAGGTACGTGCAGCCAGGTGTGACAGCCAGGAGCTGCTGGTACACAGCCACAGAGTATGGACTGGCAAACTTGCACTGCCAAGCATCAAGCCACTCAAAACCAAGCAGAACTTGAGTATTTAAGAAAAAGACACATCTGTTTCAGAAAAACAAGACAGAATTTGTTCTCAGAAGGCCACTGCTCCATGACACAGCAGCAGACAAACCCACCATTACCTGAAGTGGTGCAGCAACTTCAAAAGCCCCACTGCCACACACTCTGGGGACCAGGAAAGAAAGCTTGGAATGGTCCATCCTTACCTTCCCCGTCTGTTGCAAACTTCTGGGCAGAGGCATTGACACCTCTCACCCGCTCTGCCTGGATGCCAATGTCTGCTTCAACCAGAGCGTGCTTCTGTAACAGGTCTTCCACACCGAGCAAGTGCTTGCCATAGTCTTGAGACAGTAATAGCACCTGTACACAAGAGGAAACAGAAAGGACATCTGTGAATATAACCTTGACTTCCACACCACATTATCTTTAGACAGAGAGCTGCACCTTCCCTCTTGCCTGCCAAAGACCCAATACCTCCCAGGGAAGATGATGGTAAACAAACCAGAACAAAACAAATCAAACCTGAAAGCCAGTGTCAGGAGACACACAGTAAACTAAGGATCATCTACCTCAGAATAAGCAAGATAAATACACTGGAAGTACAGAATAAAATAAGTTAGGTTTCAAGAAGAAACTGCTGAAACAGCTTTTCAGGAAGTAAGAGGTAAAGGAAGGTAATAGACTCAGACACTTCAAAGCTTAAAAAAATCTTTTAGAAGATTCCTGGTCCCTTAAGTGGATGCTTTTCCTTAGAGAGTTAGAGAGTTTAGAGAGTTTAATGGCATGCTTCTACCGCACTCACACAAACAGGAGAAGAATCTAGCTGAAAAGCTTACAAGCCACATCTTTAACCTAATTAAGGAGAGCAGGATCGGGTGGCTGCCATGCTTACTAGACCCCAACCAACTTCCTGGGTTTAAATTTGAACCCACTGACACTTTCTTTTTTCTTCCATCAGTCAGTCAAATTTGGGAGCCTCATCCTAAATTTTCTGCAGGTGAAATTTCTACTTCCCTCTTCTAAGGAAACCGCTGAATCAACCTGGATTAGAATGTACATCATGATTTATAAAATAAAAAGCATATCTACTACATTTTTATGAACATTTCTATTTTAAGAGGTCAAGACAGACCATACCTAAGAACATCATAAATCCAGGACAATGGGAGAGAAAAATGATGCTATCAGGTGACCTTGCCCCTCTGCCAGGAATGGTTCAAGAGCTAAGCAACAGACCAGGGCTCACATCCTGGGAAGGAAATCTGCCTAAGGTCAAGCTTGGGAACACAGTGTGCAGAGACAAGAGGCTCCATGGAACTGTCTACAAACTGCCCCATTCTAGCTCCAAGGCTAAATGCAGTCCAGCTGGAGAACTGCTTGATATGGATTAGCATCAGAGGACATAAAAAGGCACAGGGCTATGGCATGATGGCAGGTAGCTTCCTGTGCAGGAGGAAAGCTTAGAACTCTATGCTCAGAGCTGGAAAGGGAAACACAAACCAGCATGAGCAGCCATTGCCACCCGCTGGTCCTATGATCTGTACACTTTACTGTACTCTATCTTTGTAATAATGAGATATGGTAGAAAGTAAGTATGATCGCCATCTAAAAATGAAGAAAGGAGGTACAAAGCGATCAGGCACTTTGGGCTCTGGTCATGTGGTGCCTGACCTGTGCTATGTCCACACCACCTCCCACTCTCCCACCTGGCCACACTTCCTTCCTGGCCCTCCTCCCCAAAGCAGTGTCACTCACTCAGAAAGATCAGTAAGACAGAAAGGTACTTCAACCCTAAAACATTAAAAACAAACCACAATTTGATTGGTTCCCTATATGGAATGCATCTAAATTAGATCTTAATCATAGTAGCAGACCTCCAGCTAGTGAATCGCTCTTTGTTACAAGTTTTTCACCTTTCATGTCTTATTTAACCTGTGAGCCAACAATGCTCCCATGGGTAACGTGGCCCCTCTCTGATTCTACAGGTAGGCAGCACAATGGTATATAGTATGACATGATGTGGGATTAGTGGATGGGTTCCAAAACCCAGGGGTCTGGTAGGACCAGCTCTGGCCTCCTCTGGTCAGGTTTTACCTTCATTTCATCCATCCAGTCCATAATGTAGAGCATTTCCTGGAAAATCTTCTGTAGCCCCAGGTTCATCTCGAGCCGCTGCCTCCGGGCCCTGAGCAGTTCCAGTAGGTATTCCCAGAGCCGGATGACATTGTCCTTCCTTGCTGTGATGCGCTTGATGTCATGGTAATTCTCTGCCTCGAGCTCCCTGGCCACGGCCACCACGGCCTGCACACGCTCCTCGTATGCGGCAATGTCTGTCTCGATGGCCTCGTGCTTTTTTGTGGCGGCCTCAACTGCAGGAAGGTCAAACCCAAAGTTGTCCTACAGAGAAATGAAATAAACATAGAATTAAAAAGTCACCCAATCTAAGAAAAGAAAAAGAGAACAGAGGTGAAATCCTGAGCACACCATCCTGGGGGTCCTGAAGCCAAACTTGACTCCTGAGGCCTCCCTCCCCCAACTGTCTCTGCCTTGAACTCAGGAGCCCTCTCCAAAGCCAGTCAGCAACTTCTCATTTTGCAGAGGGGCCAGCTCATATCTAGCACCTGACTTAAGAGACTGAGCAGGTGATAGCTTACGCCAAGCCAAGTAGAAACAAAAAGCCTCTTTGGTTTACTTCACAACCAGTCTAACTGCCTCGAAGGGTTAGCTGGTCAAGGAAAGAGAGAAACTGGTAAAACTTACGTAAATGTGAATGGTTCACACACACTCACTGGCTCTAAACAAACAAACTCTGCTTGGGCTGCTTCCAAATTCATGAAAAGTTAGATAAATAGAAAAGAAAGCATATTAGAAATTATAAACATCCTTTTCATGGGAAGCAGGCAAGATGACCCTGCAGTTGCTTCAGAATAACTGAACACTGATCCGTGGATGTCCTGTGGCCCTGCGGCCCGTGGGTACAGTCTACATTTTCAGGTTACCCCAGCTGTGGTTTCTTTAATGATGTCAAGAGCAGAACCTGAGACACCAGACGCTGGTTTTCACTCAGCCAAGTCTCCCTCATAGCTGCCTTGCGATCGAATCTGCGGGCGAGCTGTTCCAGTTTCTCCTGACGTATAAGCTCGTTTCGCAGGGCCAGTTCTCTCTCATGTTCCGCTTTTTCCAGTCTTTCCCAGGCCTAAAGGAGTGGAGGAGAGAAACAGTTTTTTGCAATGTTGAAGGAACCTTTCTCAGCTACAGCCAACAGCTAATATTCCTCAAAAAGATCTAAGGACTTGAAGGGGAAATCCCATTCCCACCCTCACTGACTCTTAGGCCTTGAGAAAAAAATATTTTTCTCTAACTGTAGACTCATGGAGATCTAAATCTAAAGTTCCTGTGTTATACTTGAAAAAAAAAAACCACCTATAGATATGAAGCAATTTAATTATAAATCTCTAACTTTAAGAGGAAATAAATTATCCTAAATAGCTCTGATCATACAAAATAAATGAGAAAAATTATGAATCTCTTATTCACTCCACCATGAGCCACTTATAAAAGATTTACACATCTGATTATTTCTTTTGAAATCCTGACCGACTGCCCACGTTACATCCATCCCTGTGAAATATGCCTGCCGTCACATTAAAAAAAATCTGAACGTTCCATTCACAGGAATCTAAGTATTTACAACTGACCACAGAATTCTAGATTTTTGGAATTTCTAGCCAGAAATAATGACATTGTGAAATTCTGTAATTGCCAATATATAAGCAAAGTAATGAAAATTGATTTTTGAGCGCTTCCCTGATGGAAGGAGCCAACATCCTAAGCCCCACAACTGCTAGAGATTCCAAACACATGAAATAAAGGTTTTGATTTCTCCTTTCTGTAATTTATAGAGGTTTGAGATGACTGCCTGGGACAGATGAGGGTTAACTGATGCATATTTAAGTAGCAAGGTAAACAGCCTGAGCCAAAGCTGGTTTGATACAATCTAACTGTGCTCCCCTAAAGCCCCCACCAGACTGGCCTACCTCAAGTACCTGCTTGGCCCTACGCCACACCTGAGCACCAGCTGCCAATTACCTTAGGTTCAGCAGGCAAGGACACACCCTTTCAGTCTCCTGTCTTCTTAGCTATCAAGACCCAGGGACAGATCCTGAAACCTGTTAAGGCCCCAGGAGGACCAAAGGCTTTTTACCTTGTTAATATCAGAGATGAGCTTCCCCTCCCGGGGCATGTAGACTTTCTGGTTGTTGGCCCTCATCTTGCTCTGAATAGTGAAAAGCAGTACTTCCAAGTTCCCCTTCTCTGTAAATCTAAGCAAAGAGAAAAAGGGCCATAATCATTACCTACTATAGTTTGTTCCTTCGAAAAAGTTCATTTGTTACTGGAGAAAGAAAACATTTCATACAGTCATGCAATTTTATTTTATTTTATTTTATTTTTTTGAGACAGAGCCTCAAGCTGTCACCCTAGTTAGAGTGCCATAGCATCACAGCTCACAGCAACCTCCAATTCCTGGGCTCAAGCGAGTCTCTTGCCTCCGCCTCCCAAGTAGCTGGGACCACAGGCGCCCTCCACAACGCCTGGCCATTTTTTGGTTGCAGCCGTCATTGTTGTTTGGCGGGCCGGGGTTGGATTCGAACCGGCCAGCTCAGGTGTACATGGCTGGCGCCTTAGCCCGTTGAGCCACAGGCACTGAGCCCAGTCATGCAATTTTTAAAAGCCACTAATCTCTGGTCTGATGTATGTGAAATGCATGTCAGAGAGACAGCAGCAGGTTAGTTATTGGGTATTACAGACCTCTAAGTGGGACTGTTTCTGTGACTGTTTGTTTGTTGTCCCTGAGATTTATATTTGAGGGTGTCAAAGGCACACAATACTCTTTCTTTAATTCCCTCAATCGAGATCTAACCCTAAGTCATGGACAATGGACTTACTTCACTCACAGAGCATAGCTGAGTGCAGTCAACAAGAGTTCTGTCAAATGTCTGATATAATTTTCAATGGGTTTCAGAGACCTCACTAAGGAATGCACAACTGAATGGAGCTTCCAGAAAAAGAAAGACTTTGGAACCATGGTATGCAAGAGATAAAGGCCCACAATCCTCCTTAAACAATTATGAACTTTAATAAAAGAACATAAAAAAAAAAGAATCAAACTTTTGGCCAGCAAAATCTGATCTGAATTGTTATACAACTAGTCTCTCTTTTAATCTAGCACAATGTGAATATTTTCACATTTTACTGCAGGTATTTAATGGGCTTGGTTACTGCCTCAGACCCACCTGGGCTCTTGTATTAATAGAACGTCTGCATTGTGCCACTTTTCTAAAAATCCAAAAAATGTGGAGTCCTGCAACATACTAGCATAAGGGTTTTGGATAATGGACTGGAGACCTGCACTATTTCTTAGTATTCTCATGTATCCTGTACTTCACTGGCACATTTCTATTATAAACATCTCAGAAGAGGCATGATGTATAATAAACCTCAACAACACAGAATCATATGAAAAGGGCTAAGACAGGCCACTGGTGAGAGGCATTCAGTTAAGAGCTGAAGTCACAGAGGTCACAGGAGTCTGTTGGCTACTCTGACCTCTCTTTCCATACTGACAGCTTCTTATTACAATCTGCTTCTTACTTGGGTGGTTTCTCCACAGTGCGGTAAGTGTTGAATGCCTGAAGCTGTTGTTGAACCCCGACCAGGGAATTGGCAAATTTGCGATTGTTCAGAATGATGATGGTTTGTTCAATCCACTCGAGAAGGTCAGAGGCAAGTGATTCATACTTTTCGATCATTTTTTCTGTTTCAATAGCATTGTCAAGCACCTGTACACAAGAGTTAGAAACACTGAAAAGATCGTGTCACTGCGGGAGTAAAATGTAGGGGCAGCTCTGCATGAGCACGTGCACTGTAATGGCTGTCTTTGAAATGACTCCATCTGGCTTCAGCACGAGCATTTTAACTTGAAGAATCATTTGCTAACATGCACCCAGACTGGTTTTTTTTTTTTTTTTTTTTGTGGTTAGCAATGACAGCTTAACTGGACTATAATTGGTTCTGTAACCTCCCAACCCCCAGGCAAAGAATTTCTGAATGACTTCTGTAGCTTAACCTCTGAAATTCCTAGAAAAAGAAAAAGAGCTCTAAATAGCTTCCATTCTATTATTCAGAGGAGATAATGTCATCTGGTCTGAGGTGTTTTGAAAAATACAGCAGATGAACGAACACTGGCCAAAGGAGAAGTGAAAGTAAAAAGCCTAACACCAAACCTTTTCAGCTGTGTTGTAAGTAGGATTTCATATTGATGACATTAGTCAACGTGGCCAGATTTCCAATACCCAATTTTCTAGAATGGTTGGGGAGAGAGGTTTTCCTGGGTCTGAGACAGCCCCTCAAATCCTTTCCTAAATCCTTCAGCCACTGCTCCTACCTCCTGTTACCCCTGGGATGAAGAGGCTTCTGTCTACTTCCCTGAGACTCTCGCGGTCTGCCACAGATTGTTGTTGGCAAGCTTCTTACAAAACTGCCGTGAGCTCACCTTTCCAATTCGTTTTCCTTCAACAGCCAAGGCCTTCATCTTAGAGAAGTAGTGGTAATAAGTCACCACATAAGTGATAATGGACTTCTCATCAGGGTGGTCCACGCTGATGTCTGTAACCCAGAGAAGACTCTGCTTAGGGGCCCTGCCACTGTGCCCCACCCAGGCAGCAGCAAAACCAGAACTGTCTGACAGCACTGAACAGCCCCCCACCTTCATTCTTTGTATTTGCAGTTTCTGTCATCAGTGCATTAATTATAAGGACAACGAGAATAAAACCATCTCACTGATCTGTTTATTATGTGAATATTCACAAAATGCCTTCTACAGGGACATCTTGCTCTTCCCCTTGCCTCTACCTTACCAAATGGGGTTTGTGTTTCTTTCTTTTTTTTTAAATTGTCTTTATTATTGTACAATAGTGCAATCAAGGGGTACAATGTGCTGGTTTTATATACAATCTGAACTATTTTCATCAAACTGATTAACATAGCCTTCCTGGCATTTTCTCAGTTATTATATGAAGACATTTGTATTCTGCATTTAGTAAGGTTCGCCTGTACCCTGGGGTTTGTGCTTCTTAAGTCCTCATTTCTGCTTCTGGCACCAGCCTCTGCCCCAGTTGCTCAGTCTCTGGCTATCTTTATGGCCTTGTTGCTCATATCCAGATGGTCAGTTGTCTGAGTCTGGATGCCTCTACTATGGAACCCTACTGTCACTTATGGTTCAGACTCCCAGCCCCACAACCGGAGACACGGCTCCCTCGCAGGGTCACTCACGTGGTGCCCTAGACTGATCTTCCAGAAGCATGGTTGTGAACACATTTCCACCTACCTCTAAATTACTCAAAAGTATCCTTCAGTCTAAAGAATAAAGTATAAGCCCTCTAGTCCTCTAGAATCTGGATGTAACTTTCCTTCCCTTTTTTCAATCCTTCTATTCCACAGATATTTACTGGGCTTCCTCTAAGAGTCAAGCATTGTTCTAGACACTTTTAATCGATATATGATCCAGACTTGACTCTTCTCCATTCCCCTTACGCATCCCAATTTCTAATATGCCTCCCTTCACAACTTCTCTTCGCCTAAGACGGTCTTTCCTACCTCACTACTTTTCCACCATCCTTCAGCTCAAAGTCACCAGCCCAACACAAGGGCTTAGGATCCCTATAGCTGGTGGTACTGTCTCCCTCCTCTATTCCCCTAGGACTCTATATGGACACATAGCTCACTTTCTACCAGGCATTATGATTATTTATGCCTATTTTATTTGCCTTTTAAGATTCAGTCCTCGGGGGCAAGCCTGTCCTGCCAAGCCCGTCACTCCACCTACCATCTTCCTAGTGTGTTGCCCTACACAATGTGGGTAGTCAATGAAAATTTATTCAGAGAAAAATGATCTTAAAAAAAATGGCCAGTCTTTGAGATATAGCAATATTCAGTGAAGTGCTCAACTTGGGATAGACCAGCGGGTCTCAACTGTATTAAAAAAGGGCTGCAGCATTAGGAAGGTTGAGAACCACTGGAATAGACTGAGAAGAAAACCCACAGGACAGCTCTTATCTTTAGAAGCATCAGGCTCTTTTTCAAGATACATTTACACATACACCTTCATTTCTACCCCCCAACCTTCCCCTAGCCCTGTATGAAGCAAGTTTGTTTCTTGTATTTTAAACATGAGAACGCTAAGGCCCAGCACTGGGCTGCTCCCTGCCTGGGGTTACCAAGGCAGCCAATGGTGGAGAGGCCAGAATCACAGCTATAGCTCCCACCCTAGGGCTTCTGCGTCTGTTCAGCTCCATCAAAGTGTACGCCCAAAGGAGAAAGAATTAGAGGATAGCCAGAAAAGAATGCCAGCCTTGTATCCCTTTTAATCAACACAAAGTGTCAACACAAATGCAAGGAGTAAGCAAGCAAAACTTTTTAACTTGTCTGCAAGTATTTTTTAAGTGACACCCTCGAGAGCACTCGACTACTAATAATTAAGATCAAACTTAAAAAGATAAGTGACATCAGCTGCCTTTTTTAGCTGTCTTGTGATCTGGGGCACATCAATCCCTTTTTCATACCAGGCAGTTATTAGAAAGCTTAACTAATGAGCAAGTTATTAAAAACTTTTGCCACTGTGATAGGAAAAAAAGGATTCTTTATCAAAAGCACAATGAACTAAGGCTAAGGAAAAATTCCTTCCCATAATAAGGTAGGGGTAAAGCACAAAGATTTATCACAACCCAAGGAATTTTTCTGTTTATATTGAGAAATCATTTAATGAGTTAGCACAAAGATAATTTTATCTCAGCTTCCTGTAGCGAACATATCACTGAATCTCATGCATTGGAAAATAGCAAGAATCCTGCTTGGCAGCCTCATGACCTCGATACGCCCTTGGGGAGTTAAACTTCCTGTTCTATATTTATAAGAACTTTAAACTTTCACTCACATACACATGGTTTTTTCTCTCTCTAGTATTTGCTCACAGTTGAGGGGATCTATATGCCTACAGCACTACAAACAAATCCTCTGATATTTTAAATGCTTCTCAAAATTAGAAAAAGTTCCTCTGAGAGCTCATGTTGAAATGAAGCCTAGGATTAGGATTTTGTTAAGCAAGGGAGCTATAACCTGGGGGACTGCTCCACACGTCAGCTCCATGTCACACAGGGACCTGGAGTACAGGGATCAGTGCTGTGCAGAGAATGGGATGTGGTCAGCCATGAAGGACTGAGGGAGCTGCTCCTTCCCCCACACTTCCCTTTCCTGAACGTACCTTTCTCATTTACGCTCACATCTGCTCAAAGCAAACAAAGCAGTCTCCTAACAAAGTCCCTGCCTCCAGTCTCCACCCATCCAAAACTAACCTTCTTGCCACCTTCAGAAGAAGGTTGGCCAACAAGTACTCACTGAAAACTGATGCCAGGTTCTCTACTTTGAGCACAGCTGCTAAGAAGCTTCAATGACTTCCCACTGCTTGCAAAATACCCTCTAAAAAGTTTTAGCCTGTGAGCTGCTCCCTTTACTTCTCCTGTGGTATTCCCTACTGTTCCTGCATTAAACACCATTCACGCTGAATTTCTGGTCCTCCAATTCACCTTCCTCTTTCCTGGATCTACACCTTTGCTTGTGTGAGTCCCTCAGGCAAGAATGACTTCTCCTACAGATTCTGCTTAAAAACCATACTCATCTTTCAAGGCCTTTTCTAATGTCATCCTTTCTATAAATCCTCAAACAATTTTCATAACCGAAATGAAGCTCCTCTTCCTTTGGTAATTCCCAGAGCATGTTGTACAAATAAAACATATAGACACAAAGCTGATGCTACAGAAGCTAAAGGTCCCAGCTTTTCCCCTCGAGTCCTCACCTTCGGGGTCCAGCAGTTTGGTGAGGCCCAGGTGCTGCTCCGCCAGGTTAAACGCGTTCTGCAGGTTGTAGTGTGCATTGGATTTCTTTAGTTTGTCAAAATCTATCAGGTCAGGCCTGTGCAGAACGACAACAGTGGAACGTAGCAGAAGTGATGTCACTAATACGATGCAATTACTACTCCAAGAATGTTAAAATGACCACTTAGTGGGAAAAACTCTAAAACATAAAGAGTGCCAAAAAAGTACATACATTTTAACAAAAATTGAATTAAATTTGTAATACTCTAATTATGTCTGACTTCTGTGATTACGAGAGCTATTCAACATGACTTGTACATAGTATTCATCTTTTGTTATTGGTACATACTGAGTATTACAATTTTAATAGTTTTTGGCACCCTCTGTATTATGTAATCATCAGATAAGGAAACTGATTTTTAAATAAATACTTCTAAGTTTATTGAAAGAACAAAAAATAATGAGTGAACTTGTTTGTTTGGGGGAATTTACATATTCTCTCTTATTTTCCTCAAATGGAAATACAGGAATTTTCACTATGGTGCCCTTTTAAGGCCATAGATATGAGAATCAGAAGTCACCCGGATGTGCTAGGGAAGAATGGCAACATTCTGAAACCCCACAATTGGCAGCATGACCTCCATGGAGTTACCGGTGTTTGTGGATCAGCGCGTTGAAGGCCATGCCGTCCCTCCAGCTAGTGGTGAAATTGTGAATGTTGACATTGGGGTACCTGCCAAGGACAAATGAGAGAAAAACAACACAATTACTAAATAGGATTTGTATTTTTGCTAAATGTAGCATTTTTTTTAAAAGTTGGGGTTATAGGGCGGTGCCTGTGGCTCAGTGAGTAGGATGCCTGCCCCATATACTGAGGGTGGCAGGTTCAAACCCAGCCCTGGTCAAACTGCAACAAAAAATAGCCAGGCGCTATGGTCCCAGCTACTCAGGAGGCTGAGGCAAGAGAATCGTCTAAGCCCAGGAGTTGGAGGTTGCTGTGAGCTGTGACACCACGGTACCCTACCGAGGGTGACAAAGTGAGATTCTGTCTCTCAAAAAAAAAAAAGTTGGGGTTATAGATGTTGAGTATTATAAAACCTAAGGCAATGGATATTAATCAATAAGGATAATCAAGTCCGAACAAATATCCTGTGAACTCCAGCTAGCTATAAAATAAAAATACACATCTATGTGGCTTTTCTTGCTTCATACTCGAACCACACAGAAGGCCCCTCTGAGGACTGTTTCCTCCAGCTTTCTACTCCACCTACAAGTACACCAGGACTTATAGCCACTGGGATCCAAATTCACACCTTACTCTGGGGCAAGAGAGATAAGGACTACATGTTCAGTGGATACTCAACTTGCTTTTTTCCTTAAATCACTAAAATAGATGACACTTTGTGAAATCAGTACCTCCCTGAAAAATCGTGTTTGAAACTTAGCCATAATGAGGCAGATATTCTATACCATACGGATTATTAACTTTTTACCTGTGGATGATAAAACTTATAACCTGACCTGATCCCCTTATTAGGCCATAAGCTAATCTATAGTTTCCACACTTCATATTCATTATAGTTACATCTACACCTAAAGTAGTTTTGACAGAAACTCCAATTAATCTGACAGAAAAATTGGTTCTCAATAAGTACTTATGACCCTAAACCAATTTGATGCAAACTTAAAGGTTCAGCATCAGTTGAGCTCTGACAATTTCAGTAAGCAACAAAAAAACACAGTTCTCTAAAAATATCTTCTCTAAAATTTCAGTAAAAGGAAGGAAAACTGAGAGAGAATGTAAAAAGGTTAACATTGCACAAAGCTCCCCCAAACAACAGAAATCTCCAGAAAATCCACAATTGTATTTTTAAACTGTTATGAATGTGCTTCTTCCTAAAAATGCTTCCATGGTTCAAAAATTGAAAATATAATGCACTCTGGAGCTTCCTTAATGAAGAGAAGGAAACGATGTGGACCATGACAGGTTCAATATATAAATCAGAACCCCTTCCGTCCCTGGTCAAGGTATCAGGCTCACGTGCTAACAAGAGTTTGCAATGGAAGCCGAGGAAAGGACACCTGTCAACACCTTCTAAGTGATGACCACAGTGGAACACAGTCCTGGAAGAAGTGCCCGACATCCTCCAGGTCCGCACTCACCCAGCTGTCTTCATCTGGCACCACAGTAGCAAGGCATCCTTGGCAGATTTCTTCTCTTTGTTGTCTTCAGTTTCCACACTGATGTCCTGGATCTAAGATTTACAAAGAAACACCAGACGGCTAGATGGATCAGCTGTCCGACAAGAGTCACTGAGGAACAAGGCTGCACGTACATCAAGAATGACTCAGATCAAAGCCTTGCCCTGCAGACTATCTCCCAAGTCAGTGAAAGCTGCTTCCTGAAGTCAGGGCTCACTTCAGAAACACAACCAGAGTTCAGTTTTCTACTCTGCACAGAGGTCTGGGTGAAGGGAAGACTAGTTACCAGTGTGACTTCCCAGCTTACTTCCGCACCTAAGACAGCCAACCTTTCCAACTATAAGCTAGCATAGTGGTTCAGACAGCACATCGCAAACTTCATCAGACCCCAGAAAAATATTAAGTTTGGCTTTTTATAACCAAAAATGTTCAATTCCTTTTTAACTCTCAGATTATTGTGAAGGTACAAATGATTAGATTCCATAGTTTCCATTTGGAAGATTAGTCTGACTAAAAGGCCTATACCCAAGGTCGTGTGGGAGAAATATGAATCAAAACCACACAAGACATCACCTAACCCCAGAGAGAATTACTCACGTCATAAAGTCCCAAAGCAAGCGATGCAGACAGAAAGGAACACTCACACACTATTGGTGGGACTGCAAACTTGTACAACCTCTAAAGAAAGCAGTATGGAAATTCCTCAAGAACCAAAAGTAGCACTTGCATTTGATCCTGCAATCCCATTACTAGGTATTTACTCAACTGGAAAAAAAAGCATTCTACCATAAAGACACTTATGCCTGAATGTTTCAAAGCAGCATAACTTGCAATCACAAAGACAGGGAAAACAACTCAAGTGCCCATCAATGCAAATAAATTAGCAAATTGTGATATATGGAGACCATGGAATATTATTCAGCCATAAAACAGATGGAGATTATGTATCTTTTGCAACTAACATTTTTTAAAACAGAGTGCAACCTTCATTGATGAAGACACTGAATACACCATTTCCTGAAAGCTGGCCCAACCTCTCAAAGAGCATATTTAAATGCTGTGCTTTCATGGTCTGCTTTTGTAAGCTCCTCACAGGCAGCATGTTTTCAACATTATACATGGAGCCCAGGCTAGTAAGCACAAAAGTCAAGACTGCCTGGGCTTCAATCAAGGCTCCAGCACCTGTGTGCCCTTGGGTGTGCTCTCTGGCTTCCTCATCTGACGAGTGGCAGCAGGAACAGAGGCTGCCTCTCAGAACGGTTATGTGCTTAAATGAGATAAAGAATGTGAAGTGCTGAGCGCATGGTAAGGACCTGTAAGTGTTTGTTCTTGGATTAGGAGCAAGCTACTAGCTCTGATTTTAGACAAATGTTCCAAATACCCTTTTGTCTTGAGTTTCTGAAAGTATAACAGAATGTGAGATGGGTTTGGGAGAGGATGGTGCTGGCCAGCTCCTCTATCCTCTTCCAGCTGTAACCGTTCTAAGCGTCTCTACCTTGCACCCTGCCAAACTCTCTCCATTCAATCTATAAATACTTTACAGAATTCTTCTTGAAAAGGAGATAGAAGGAGGACAAAATAAATACAGCATTCAAAACTTAGTAACTTTCAACTGGGAGTAATATCTAAGAATTGAAACTATACTTAAAAAAATTTCTCTATTTTTAATGTGGTTAAGAATGTGGTATCTGAGTTTGCATTAAACCCAATCTCTATTATTAGGATAATTAGCTTATGTGCAGAAAGTGATGTGAAAGAACCACCCTTATCCTTCACTCAAGGGGCAAGACACAGACTCCCTGGGAAAGGCAGACTGCAATGTTCCACAGTAACTCCCATCAGCTTTCTCATGCTTCTGTGTGAGGAAGACTATTTCCCTTCTAGATTAGCTAATATAGAAAAAAGTCTGCCCTTCTGAAAGTTGAGCCAGCACCCTCTGTACCCAAGGACTCTATCTTACCGCAGTTTCTCAGTCTTTTACTCTCTCTCTCTCTCTCTCTCTCTCTCTCTCTTTTTTTATTAAATCATAGCTGGGTACATTAGTCCAATCAAGGGGTACGATGTGCTGGTTTCATATACAATCTGAAATGTTTTCATCAAACTGTTTAACATAGCCTTCATGGCATTTTCTTAGTTATTGTATGAAGACATTTGTATTCCGCATTTAGTAAGCTTCACCTGTACCCTTCTAAGATGCGCCA
>CAUYRH010119098.1:0-12802 GCA_963574655.1 Perodicticus potto
TTATATAGTGATTAAGAAAATGCTATGAGGGCTATCTCTCACAGTACGATCAAAATGTTTCTGATCGTATATGAAGCACATTCTGCCCTATGATTGCACCAATGTACACAATTATGATTTAATAAAATTATTAAAAAAAAATTCAAGTTTCTAATACATTTATAATATTTGAATTTTTAGATTTAAAAAATTATATTGGACTGTGGCCGTTTTACTTTGAGCTGCTGCCATAAACTTTCAAAATTATACAAGTCAATAATGTTAAATCTAGCATACTCTTAAAAATGGTTATGATGGCAAATGTTACGTGTTTTTACCTCATGTAAAAATGAAACTCTGATCATCTGTAAAATGTTAATGATAATTGCCTTGTAGGTTTGTTGTAAATATTTAATGACATAAGGCCTAATGTATTCTAATTCTTAATTTAGCAATTTTTCTCTTGTTTGGACCTTAAAAACATAACCCAGGTATAGTCATCCCTCAGTATCTGTAGGAGACTAAGTCTAGTTCCCCCTGAGAATGCCAAAATCTGCAGATGCTCAAGTCCCTTATATAAAATAGCATAGTATTTGCATATAACCTATGTATATCCTTTTGTATACTTTAAGTCATCTCTAGATTATTCATGATCCCTAATACATCACTTAAATTTGCATGGATTCAACAGAGTACTCAAGCTTTTGGAACTTGATGGAATATTTTTTTTTGAATTTTTTAAATTCAAGGTTAACTGAGTTCACAAACGTAGAACCCTCTGATAAGAAAGACCACAGTATAGACTTTTTTTATTTTTGGGACAGAGTCTCACTTTCTTGCCCTTGGTAGAGTATTATGGCATCACAGCTCACAGCAACCTCAAACTCTTAGGTTCAAGTGATTCTCTTGCCTCAGCCTCCCCAAGTAGCTGAGACTATAGACACCCACAATGGCCAGCTATTTTTAGAGATGGGTCTCGCTCTTGCTCAGGCTGGTCCCGAACTCCTGAGCTCAAGCAATCCAATCCCTCAGCCTCCCAGAGTGCTAACATTACAGGTATGAGCCACTGTGCCCCCAGACCTTTAATATAGACCTTTTAATAGCCCCTTTCCCAAAGGACAGGAAGAGCTCATTCTGCTGGAAAGAATTTTTTTAATGTTACAGTTTGTGTTTTTACTCTATGTGTGCCATATAATTGTACAGCATAAATAATGCAAAATACAGGTTATTATTTATCATTGACATACGCAAAAATATCCTTAAAGTTAAACCAAACAAAAAATAACCTATGAATAGACTTTGCCTTGTTCATTCCTACTTGAAACCAGCAAAGGAATTAAGAGATCTAAACCTCATAGTTAATACATGTATTTACTTAAGGAAAGAAGAAAGTTACAAATACAGTTGCCTTCTCTTGAGGAAACTCTGAGATCTGGGAATGATGATATGTATCATGAACCTGAGGACCCTGAGAAAGGTGGGATTGAACCGACAATTCTACGTAGTTTAGTTCACTGATATACTATGTTTATTTAGGTCACCATAATTGTAAAAGAATTTATTCTGCACCTTCAACATTTCAGAGTTATCCCTCAAGGGTTGATATACCACAATACCACCCCAGAGATGTCATAAAGATGCCGTCACTATCATATTGAAATTCTCATCTCAAAATGACATCTACTACCTAAACTTACACATGAGGCAGATCATCCTTCAGATCCACTTTCACCTCTGGATTGACTAAATTCTCTAAAATCATTCATCCTTTTCTAAAAAACTAAGTTTCTATAAAATGTCTAAGAATTGTCCTCACCCTTAATGGCATTTTAAAAATTCAACCACTGTTCAAGTGAAAAATGAAAAAAAAATTTTTAATCAGATTCTTAAAAAAACAGAGTACATTCTCTTTTGATCTTTACTATTAATGTCATAATGATTGAGTTTTCTATTGATCATCTAGCAAACAGTAAAAAAAAGCAAGACACCATGTCTAGTTGGAACACTCACTTTATTTTTGACTGATTGAAATTTATTGGTTCTTAAGGTGCTGAAATACTGAGGTGCTAGTCAGGAACCTTGTTAGTTGACTAGTTGTGCAGACCCTACTGCCTAATTCACGTGAAGATTTTATTATAACTTTTGGCATTGTTCCCAAGTCATTAATGATAGCTTTAGTCGATAGGTACCAGGCAGGTGAATACAGCAGGAGATCCAGCTCCTTGGTCTGTTGAATTCATATATAAAAAAGTTTGGAAAGCTGATTAAGGCATTTCATTAAGCCTTAAAACCATTGAAACTAAATCTATGCCAAGGTTCCTGCTTGACACATGTTCCTCAACATATGTGAAGCTAATAAAGCCATATTTAAAGGAATATCACCTACACAGTATATCAGTTCTTCAACATGACAGAGAATAGACAAAGTTCCATCATTTGGAATTGGGATTCCTCTTCACATACTCTGTCAAACTATACAGTCTGGCCAAAAGATGTAGGTGATAATTTGCTCATCTTTTAAACCTTGCTAATAAAGATGAATAAATGCCCATAACATGGACATCAACTAGTCTCATCAGAGGGACTAGACAGGCCACTTTTCGGAGCCTACTTTAATATCTAAACTGAGTCACTGCAGACAATACAGACCTCACCCTTTTCCAAAGAACTCTACAACACTTCTAGGATTTAACATCATTGGGAAGGCACAATGCAATATAAGAAATGAACTGCTACACCCACAATAGCTAGTATATTGTCACATAACTAAGTGCCTTTTCTTTTTAATTAGTTTCACATACTAGGCTTTCCTTTTGTTTCTTCACTGCTTATTAGGAGAACTGAAGCAGAATCTGGTAAGAAAAGTCTAGTCAATTTAAAAGACTTTAAAACGGAAAGTTTCTTGCTGTCATTGGATGAGTAAGTAAGAGATCAACCACAGAAATTGGACATCCAAGACATCCTTCTCTCCTAAAAAACAGTCCCACAATCCTACTACTCAAATTTAGAAGCCTATAGAAGGGATAAGAAAAAAATGTTACAATCTATCCCACTATCTAAAATTCTAAATATCAGAGGCATAGCTTCTGCTAAATGACAATCCATTTTTCCCCAAATTTTCACACAATCCCTTATATAGTTGAGGATTTCTACTTACTGAATGTAAAAATGTAAAATAAGAAAACACTGTGTTAAATCTCTTAATGTTTTTTCACACATTGTACATTCCCCTTCAAAGTAAAAATATTAAATATTACATATGCATCCTTTATCCTTCTATCCTGTGATAATAAAAATATAAAGCTTTAAAACCTTTAAATCTATCAGCATTTATACATATACTAAACAAGCTAAATACTTTTATTTAGAAGACTTTTAAATAACTGATATATTAACAAAACCTTCTTACTATTTATGATAATGTATCATTAAAATTAAAGAAAGGTAGGAAAATAGCAGAATGCTCCCATTAATATAAAAGAATCAGGGGTTGTTAAGTGTGATGGATGGTCCAAGTCGGATGCCTTGCTCTTGAAACAGATGCTGGGTTAGGAAGTAAGAGAGATTTCCTGGTTAATCACTTGGAAAATTAACTCTTTCCCAGAGTTTCTTCCCTGGAATTCCTGACCCATTTAGACCTGTGATCTTGGTGACCTCACATTTTTGTTTCTCACACACTCTTGTCTAAAAGGATCACACTGTGACTTGAAACAGAGAAACCGAACTCCGGACCGGAGCTGTGCTGACTGCAGTTTGAGAGTGGCAAGACATCGAATCAGCACACACACATATTATTCTCCATTACCACAGATGCGGCAGTTTTTAGATGCTTCTTGACTGTAACGAAGGCCAGGACTTTTCATTTGAAAGGGATCTGGGCAGCAAAAAAACATGGCTGCTAGATGTTGAGTAGTTTGTCAAGGCAAATAATCTGAACTGAACAGCTGTAGTAAATACCAAATTCCCAATTCTCCATTAACAAAATTCTCAATTAACAAAACAAAAAATACTTTTTTTCCTTAACAGAACCGAAAAAATCCCAACAGTGTGTCATGTGCAAGGCTAGTCTGCCTCCAGCTACAGCTAGTGCACAATGTCACATTTGTCATCCATTCCTCACTCTTTTAATTCTTCCTCCTTTGGAAAGTGCTCCTGCTTGCAGGCCACGTCCACCAGCAGATGAAGATCTAGAAAGAAAGGATTGTTCATTCACTCTTAGCCTCTCCATAGAGTTCTATAGATAAGTCTTTAAACAAGAACAACAAATTGTCTATGTCTCACCTGTGTAAATGGCTCTAGAATTATATTGTCTCATCAGATTGTCAGTTTTAGGATATTCTCATGACTCTAAAGCACACTGATGCAGCCTATTTGTTAACCCAAAGAGACCAATAAAGTTTATAGTTTCTCTCCTGTTCAGTGTGTGGCCAACCCCCTTTTTATTTTAACTGCCTTTCATCATAAGTAAAAAAGTAAGGAAAAATGTCAAAGGGATAAAAGCAAAATAAAC
Organism: Perodicticus potto; assembly: GCA_963574655.1. Taxonomy (NCBI): domain Eukaryota; kingdom Metazoa; phylum Chordata; class Mammalia; order Primates; family Lorisidae; genus Perodicticus; species Perodicticus potto. The sequence continues at coordinate 4,490 of CAUYRH010119098.1, forward strand.
ACACACAAAAATTCATTTCTTCCATGCTGTGAGGATAGGTGGGTGGGTTGTGAGAATATCAAAAGGTAATTCCTTCAGAAAAGCAATGTTAAAATAAGTAATCAAGCTTGGTGCTGTAGCTCAGTGGCTAGGGCGCCAACCACATAACACCGGAGCTAGCGAGTTTGAACCCAGCCCGGGTCTACCAAAACAACCCTAACAATTACAACAACAACAAAAACAAAAAAGGAATCACTACTTTTTGAAAGTTGATTGCCTCCATAATATTCCTACATATTGACTAACACAGCTGAACTCTCATGAAAACATTTAGCTGAACTGTTTGAGGTTGTAGTGAGGTATGATGATGCCATCTAGCACGATACCAAGCTCAGGGCAGTTATTCAAGAAGAAGTTGTTAAAAAGAAACCTGAGGGGTGGTTTCACTCTCCAGATGCTCAAACCTTACCTTTTAGTGGCTGCTCATAGAGAAAGTAGATACCCTACAGAAAGTGGAATGGTGGTTGCAGGGGTTAGAAGGTCAAGGGAATGAAGAATTATTGTTTAATGAGTACAGAATTTCAGTTTTACAAAATGAAAATAATTCTGGAGATACATGGTGGTGATGGCAGCAGAACAATGTGAATACCACTGAACTGTACACGTAAAAATGATTAATATGGCAAATTTTATGTGTATTTACCACAATTTTTTAAAAGATTACTTTTTTCCAACGTTTTTTTTTTTAAAACTACATCAGTAATATAAAAGGGTATATGACAGAGAAAAAGTAATTTACTTATTTATTCAACAAACATAGAGTACCACCGGTAATATTCAAAGTCCTTACTTTGCAAACTAACTTTCTAGAAGGGGGTTGGCCACACACTGAATAGCAAGAGTGATAAGCACTATTAGAAGAAAAACAGAGAATAAAGAAGAGAGACTGAAGGCGGGCAGGACTGGGGAACAGGGTGCTGTTTCAGATAACATGGTCAGGAATGTTTCTAAGATTAATGGGCATTTGAGCAGAGAACTGAGTGACATGAAAGATCACGCCAAGTGAATAACTGGGGGAACATTTCAGGACATTACAGAGAAGAACAAGTGTGAAGAGGGGAATGTACTTGGTGCACTCAAAGAACAGTGAACAGGCTTCTGTGTCTGGATGGATGAGGGAGATGGAAGGTGGTAGGAGATGAAGTCAGAACAATTCCAGGCAGAAAATCATTCTAAATGTATGGTAAGCCATTCTAAATGTACAGAAAACTATTTAAGAAATTTAAATAGGAAAATAATTACTGATTTGAGAGGGTCACTCTGGCTGCTATGTGCACAAAGAACTGTAGAGGCCAATAGTGGAAGCAGGAGGACCAATGTGGAAGCTACTGCAGTCATCTAGACAAGAGAAAGCAGCGGCCTGGACTATGGAGATCACTTGTAAAGATGGTGAGAAGTGGTCATATTTTGGATCTGGACCTATGGAGAGCCAAGACCTGCTGATAGACTAGATGTGGGAGAAAAAGGAATCAAGGGAGATACAAGATTTCTGTCTGACTAGTGACTAGAAGTACTATTTATTTATAAGTATGTGAGTAGAATTGGGGGAAGCGTACAATATGCAAAGTTTCGGGTACTTACTTGTCATTCAAAGATGTAGTATAGTCAACAGGGCATACATGCCTCAAGTTCAGAGAAGATTGAGACTTAAAATACTGCTTTAGGTGACATCACTATAAAGGTGATAATAAAAGCAATGAGACTGGGTGAGATTACTTATCAACTGAATAGGATAAAAGAAAAGAGGTCCAAGAACTGAGCTCTGGGGCTCATCAATATTTAGAAGTCAGGGAAGGGAAGTAAAAGAGGATTCTGTAAATTGGCCAGTGATATTGAAGGAAAATCAGGAAAGGGCAATGTCCTAGAAGCCGGAAAAAAGTATTTCAGGAAAGCTTAAGAAATCTATTCAAATATTACTGAGGTAAAATAAAATGGAGACTGAGAATTAACTACTGAATTGCCACTCAATTTGGCAATGCAGCAGTCACTGGAAACTTTGACAAGAACAGTTTCACTTGAGCAGAAGGAATAAAATCAATCCTGTTTGAAGCAGCTAAAGTAAGGGTATGTTTTCTTTCTTTTTTTTTTTTTTTTGAGACAGAGCCTCAAGCTGTCACCCTGGATAGAGTGCGGTGGCATCACAGCTCACAGCAACCTCCAATTCCTGGGCGCAAGCGAGTCTCCTGCCTCCGCCTTCCAAGTAACTGGGACTACAGGCGCCCGCCACAACGCCTGGCCATTTTTTGGTTGCAGCCGTCATTGTTTGGCAGGTCCAGGCTGGATTTGAACCCGCCAGCTCAGGTATACGTGGCTGGCGCCTTAGCCTGTTGAGCCACAGGCACCGAGCCAGTAAGGGTATGTTTTCAAGGAGCTTCTCTCTAAGAAGAACAGAAAAAAAATGGAGCACTAGTACCAGGAGTGTCCAACCTGCAGCCTGATAGAATGGTTTTAGAAAATAGGGATTATATTGACTAGGAAATGTTATAGGATTATAGGATGCACACTAAGAGTTCATGTGAATTTAAAGTGAGACTGAAAAATTCATAGTAATAAAATGAGAATATTATAAAAATAATAGCAATTATTGCTAACATTCTACTATGTAATCAGGCACCATACTATGCCAGTTTTATGGTATATATCATTACATGTTCAAGGTCATAGTAAAAAACAGAATACAGAGTTTAATTTAGTCTTTTATAACACCAAAAGCTTTCTTCCTATCTACTAGGTTATACTGCCTCTAACAGGCAGTATGTAAATCTTACATACTAACTTTGGTTAAGGTCACTTTATATTTATTGAGGCTCGTCTAGATAGATAGATAGACAGATAGAGAGAGAGAGGGAGAGTGTGTGTGTGTGTATATATATATCCATGCTTCAGAGACCAACTGCTAGGTTAAGTTCTATTATAGAAGAATAATTTGCAACTTCATGAATTGTATTTCTGCTTACACTTTAATTATAAAACTAACTTTTTTAGAAGAATTAGGTTCTAGCTTAATCATAAGTCATTTTCTCCCTGCCCCTAAGAAAAATTATAACTATAATATGCAATGAAAGAGAAGAAATTATTATTTTAACAGCAGCCACCAGAGTTCCTCTGGGAACTCTCGGAGTTCCTGGGACAGGGAAGTGACTATCTTTGTTGAGGAATACATCTTGATAGGTTGTTTTGGCTAGGGAAGATGAGGCTTCAGGGACATCAGAAAATAAAAGTGGTACCTAGCCTTTTCTACCTAAATATGATATAGGAATTGAGAACCTGAGGAAGGAGCAGAAAAAGAGACCAGAGAAGAGAGGGTATGGTGTTAGTATACGGAAAGAACGCATCCTGGCAGAAGGCTAAACTGACTAGAGACAGGGAAAGGTGACAAAGTGGCAAAGCAACTGAAAGCCTTGGGTGGCTAACATTCCATTTAAAATTATTTGCAGTATTCTAAATAAAAACCCTTCCCACCTTACCAAATCTTCAAAAAAGTATGCTACACATACAAATGCCTAGTGTAAATGCTTAAGGAAGGGAAAGAATCAAAGAAAGGGGGCCTAATTCTGCGTCTGGTATGGCATGGGACCAACCAATGAGAACTCTGGGAAGTGAGATATGGACAAGCCTGGAATTAAGCAAAAGCAGCAACTCAAAAATAAAAGTCAGTGAGCCCTCACAATTCTCAGAAATCTTGGAAAGGCATTTCTGGTGTAAGATATGTTTAGCTTGAATCATTCATATCTAAAACTCAAAGTCAGCTTAATATCTGGTATACTGAGTAATTTTTAAAAACATTCTGTAAATTGCTCATTTCTATAATTTTGAGCCTTTTTATATTCATGCTACAGGAATACTTTAAAGGATTAAACTACTTCCTTATTTTTTAATTTAAAAAATATAGGAAAATACAAAGGGGGTAAAAATTTCATACTATCCTACCATTATGTATATGCATACACAAAAAATATCCCTATACCCTCAAACGCTATCTTCTCAGGGGTAACAAATGTTAAATTTATCCAATTATTACACACTTCCAGACTTTTTTCTGTAAATTTACTGAATATACTTTTTTTTTCTTTCCTTTCCAGAAAAAAGAGGACTAGACACATTGTGCTGTGACTTGCCCATTCACTTAACACACAAACACATTATCTCTTTGAGTTACAACATATCAAGCTACTTTATTTTCTTAAGTAGTTCATAGCATTTTACTACATGAATTTGTCATAATTTATCTAGTTCCCTATTGCCAGGCATTTGTGCTTTTTCCAAATTTTTGCTACTATAAATAATTCTGTAATGAACTTCTTTTGAGTACCTTCGGGAATATACATACTTCTACAGGAGAGATTCTCAGGAGTAGTGTTCCTGAGTCAAAGAACATGAGCATTTTAGTTATTTATAGATAATGCCAAATTGTCCTTCAAAAGGCTATACAAATTTGCATTTCAGTTACAGTGTAGAGGAGGTTCTCTTTCCCCATACTTTTATCAAATCCTGATACTATTGAACTGTTGCCAATCAGACTGGCAAAAATGTCTGGTTGATTTAATTTGCATTTCTCTGATTACTAGGGGGTTAAATACCTTTTTATATACTTATTGATCACTTGTATTTCTTACTCTGAATTGCACATAATACCTTATTTTTATTGGGTTGCCTTTTTCTTATTGATCTATAGGAGATTTTTTTGTGTTTTTTTAAATACAGTGCTCTATATTTTGTGTTGTAAATATTTTCTCTCCATTCACGTGACAGAGACTTCAAGTTGTCTCCTAATACTGATTCTCATTCTTTACATCATAGTATGATAGTCATATGCTGCATAACAACATTTTGGTCAATGATAGACTGCATATGTGATGTTGATCCCATAAGATTGTAATACTGTATTTTTACTGTACCATTTTACTGTACCGTACCATGCTTAGATACGTTTAGATAGAGACTTACCATTGTGTTATAGTTGGCTACAATATTCAATACAGTAACATGCTATGCAGGTTTGTAGCCCGGGAGCAGCAGGCTACACTGCACAGCCTAGATGCACAGCAGTTACACCATCTAGGTTTATGTAAGTGCACACTATGATGTTCACACAATGACAAAATCATCTAATGACACATTTCTTAGAATATATCCCTATTGTTATTTGGGCCTTTTTTGTTTGTTTTGTTTTTTTTTTTAAGACAAAATCTCACTCTATTGCCCTGGGTAGAGTGCCATGGCATCATAGCTCACAACAACTCCTCAACTCTTGGGCTTAAGCGATCCTCTTGCCTCAGCCTCCAGGGTAGCTGGGACTATAGACGCCCACCACAACACCTGGCTAGTTTTTCTATTTTTAGTGGAGATAGGATTTGGCTAGTCTTGAACTCCTGAGCTCAGGCAATCCACCCACCTAGGCCTCCCAGAGTGCAAGGATTACAGATGTGAGTCACCACACCAGGTCTTATATCCCTGTTGTTAATCAACACATGATATATAGCAGTAGGGCCTCAGGTGGTTAGGATACAGCAGGCTAGAATGTTGGTGATGTTTGTTATCCATTCCAAAATATTTGGTAAAATTATTACCTGTGATACCCTGCAAGCCAGACCACATAAGCATACAACTATAGGGGAAAGCATTCACAAAATTCACAATATGTTAACTATTTCTCTACACATTCAGCAAAGCCCTAAAAAAAGATGAACTCAGGCTAGAGGTACCTGGTGTGCCAGCAGAGATGGAAGGGAATATTTCTCTACTTGGGGTTGACAATGTATTGACTAGGTTCAATAATTTGGGTCATACATCCCACTTCTTCAATACCACAACTTGAATTAGTAGTAAGAAGTACCTTTAAAGAGGGCCTCCAACTTTTCTCAAGCATCTCTTTTAAGATTCTCTGACAGGCTGAGGCATGGTGGCTCATGTCTGTGATCCTAGCATCCTGGAAGGCCAAGGCGAGTGGATTGCTTGAGCTCAGGAGTTCAAGACTAGCCTAAGCAAGAACAACACCTCCATCTCGACTAAAAATAGAAAAATCATCCAGGCGTCATGGCAGGCACCTATAGTTCCAGCTACTTATTAGGCTGAGGCAAGAGGATCACTTAACCCTAGGAGGCTGAGGTTGCTGTGAACTATGATGCCATGGCACTCTGTCCCAGGGCAACAGAGTGAGGCTCTGCTTTAAAAATACAAACAGACCAAAGAAACAAACAAAAAAGACCAGCCTGAGCAAGAGCAAGACCATGTCTCTACTAAAAATTAGCCAGGCATCATGGCAGGCCCCTGTAGTCACAGCTACTCAGGAGGCTGAGGCGGATGAATCACTTGAACCCAAGCATTTGGTGTTATAGTGACCTCAGCTAATGCCATGGCACTCTAGCCTGGATAACAGAGTGAGACTCTGTCTCAAAAACCAAATAAAAAAAGGACACTCTGACAGACATGGTACAGATAAGATTAAGGTGTTATCTTCCCAAGCAAACCCACTCTTTCAGGTGATCTCAGTATGTGTACCACAAAGCATAGACAGTAAATCAAATATGAAACTTTTCAGACTTAAAAACTACCTAAATGGGCTCAGCGCCTGCAGCTCAAGTGGCTAAGGTGCCAGCCACATACATTTAAGCTGGCGGGTTCGAATCCAGCCCGAGCCCATCAAACAACAATGACGGCTGCAACCAAAAAAAAAAAATGGCCGGGCATTGTGGTGGGCGCCTGTAGTCCCAGCTACTTGGGAGGCGGAGGCAGGAGACTGGCTTGAGCCCAGGAATTGGAGGTTGCTGTGAGCTGTGATGCCACAGCACTCTATCCAGGGTGACAGCTTGAGGCTCTGTCTCAAAAAAAAACAAAAAAAAAAAACTACCTAAATGGGCAGCGCCTGTGGCTCAGTGGGTAGGGCCCTGGCCCCATGTACCGAGGGTGGCGGGGTTGAACCCGGCCCTGGCCAAACTGCAACAAAAAAAAATAGCCGGGTGTTGTGGCAGGCGCCTGTAGTCCCAGCTACTTGGGAGGCTGAAGCAAGAGAATCGCCTAAGCCCAGGAGTTGGAGGCTGCTGTGAGCTGTGACGCCATAGCACTCAACCGAGGGTGATAAAGTGAAACTCTGTCTCTGGAAAAAAAAACAACAAACAAACAACAACAACAAAAAACTACCTAAATGAGGCCAACCATGGAGGCTCAGGCCAGTACTCCTGGCACTCTGGGAGGCTGAGGTGGGAGCACCGCTCAAGCGGAGACCAGTTTGAGCAAGAGGGAGACCCCCTCTCTACCAAAACTAGAAAAATTAGCCCTAGGTTGTGGTGCACATCTGTAGTCCCAGCTATGTGGGAGGCTGAGGCAAAAGGACCCCGAGGGCCCAGGAGTTTATGGCCTCAGAGAGCTAGGATGATATCATGCATTCTAGCCAGGGTGACAGACCAAGACTATGTCTCAACAAACAAACAAACAAGTAGAACTGCTTAAATGAGATCTCTGGCTATTGTTACTCACATTTAGAATAACCAAACACAGATAAGGCAGAAATCTAGCAAGTTTTTTAAAAAAGAACTAAAATGCCACAGAAACAATTAGCCTGGTCTGTTAACATGTGTGATTGCTCCCTTACCCCCTAAAGTAATCTCCATACCCTTTAGATCTAATTCTGCAGGTAGTGGGCAACCAAGACAAAACTGATAAGCTTCTAGAGCAGGGGTACTCAAACTTCCTAATGCTGCTACCCTGTCCTAACGTCACCACAACATGAGGAACCATATTAACTGCTGCTCTAGACAGACTGGTTAACATAAAAAAAGAACACATGAGAAAGGGGTTATCATCTTGAAATTTATGGATATTAAAAGAACAATAATGGATTATAGACGATTTTTGTCAATGAATTGACAAATGAATATAACTTAATGTCAACTTAAATTTTTCTTGAAAAATACATGTTCTTACAAGTTACACAAGAACAGAAAATATGAAAAGCCCTGCATCTATTAAAGAGATTGAATTTGTTATTAAAAAACTGTCCCCAAGGCTCAGCGCCTGTGGCTCAACGGGCTAAGGCGCCAGCCACGTACACCTGAGCTGGCGGGTTTAAATCCAGCCTGGGCCCGCCAAACAACAATGATGGCTATAACCAAAAAATGGCCGGGCATTGTGGTGGGCGCCTGTAGTCCCAGCTACTTGGGAGGCGGAGGCAGGAGACTCGCTTGAGCCTAGGAATTGGAGGTTGCTGTGAGCTGTGATGCCACAGCACTCTATCCAGGGTGACAGCTTGAGGCTCTGTCTCAAAAAAAAAAAAAA
>CAUYRH010119100.1:0-17713 GCA_963574655.1 Perodicticus potto
TCTGATTATTCATATTGCCAGAGTTTTTCCGTTGATTCCACCCCATGTTTGTTTTTCACTGTTGCCTCTGGCCATCCTCAGGGTTTGGAAGGTGTCTCTCCAAGATCAGACCCCAGCGGGATCACTCTATTGTTGCTGGAAATTTCTAGGGAGTGACCCTGTGTAGCTCCTCTGGGACTGCCCCAGCCAGGGAGTTCTAGCTGTGGGAGCAACTCTGGAGTGTGGCACCCCCAAATCCAGCAGCAGGGCAGGGGATGGTGCACATGGATCTGGGAGTGCCAGTCACCCGGGCACTTTGGCAAAGAAAGCCCACATCTCCAGCAGTCTCTGGCCAGGAGGAGGGCTCCACGCAGAGGCAGGGAGGGCTCTTGAGGGAGGGCCCTGGTCAGACAGGTGTGGCCGGCGCAGAGACAGGAAGGGTACAGGAGGGAGTACAGCCACTCCTGGAGTCCCTGGCCTGAGGTGGAAAAGGCTGAGGCCTGGCCGGTGCAGGGTGCAGAGCTGCACGGTCACTGGCAGAGTTCCTGGCCATGGGCGCTGGTGAGGATGCCCTGCAGGTGCCAGGTACAGGCCCGCGCAGTCACTGGGGGAATCCCTGGTGGGGGGCTGACCTGCAGAGGCCTGGCAGTCACCGGTGGAGACCCTGGAAGAAGGCAGACCTCTGGAGGTCTGTCAAGCGTGGGGCACAGGGCCGCACAGTTGTCAGAGGGTTTCTGGTTGGGGCGAGCCTGCAGAGGCCTTGTGGTCACCAGCCAAGTCCCTGGCAGAAGGCAGTACTGCAGAGGCCCTGAAGGCTCAGGGTGCAGGGCTATGCATTTGCCCAGGGAGTTCCTGGCTGGGGGTGGGCCTGTGGAGGCCTGGCAGTGGCCGACAGAGGGCCTGCAGACTCAGGGCACAGGGCCCCGTGGTCGCCATGGGAGTTCCTGGCCTGGGGTGAGCCTGTGGAGTCCCTGCAGTTGCCAGGCAAAGGCCTGCGTGGTCGCAGGGGGAGTCCCTGGCTGAGGGTGGGCCTGTGTAGGCCCAGCAAGTGCCCTGCGGTCACCAGAGTAGTTCCTGGCCAGGGGCAGGCCTGCGGAGGCCCTGTGGGTGCTGGGTGCAGGCCCACAGGGTTGCTAGGGGAGTCCCTGCCAGAGGCGGGCCTGTGGGGGCTGGGTGGGCTTCAGGCATGGGGTACTGGGCTGTGCAGTAGCTGGTGGATTCCCTGGCCAGAGGGAGAGATGCTTGCCATGGCCCCCCAGAGTATTTTTCCAGTGGGGCACTTATTCCGCTGGCAGGGGGTGGTGCTGCTCAAGAACCTCCTCCCCAGTCTTAGGAGGGGTTAGGCTTCTTGTTTGTCAGGTAAGGGGGAAGGAGGGAAGAGTTTACTATAAGTTCTTAATGGTGAGGAAAACTTTTGTTCAGTTTTTCTACCTAGCAAGAGAGTGTTAAGAGTCACATCAGGGTCACTCTGGGGGAAGCAGACCCCACTTCCCACAGCACTCTTCCATGGGGTGAGACAAGAAGTCTCTTTTCACCACTTATCTGTAGAAAACCCGCAGGGGCAAATGAAGAGAAAAAAGAAAGGAAACAGAAAAGCAAAAAACCCACAGCTTTCTTGGAGGAGGGGAAGGAAACTTTTCCTTTCAGATGAATTTTGTATCTGAAGCTTGCTTTCTTGGAGTCGCAGCTTGCCTCAGCAGAGGTGACCAGCAGTTATCACTTCTCTCTGTTGGTTGGGCTCCCAGTCTTCAGTTTAATTGTGCAGTTTCTGGAGTTTATTTTTCCTTTTGGACAGGAGCCTCTTTTGGAAGCTGCTTCCAGTCGGCCATCTTGCTCCGCCCCCACCAAATCAGAGATTTTCTACTCTTCCTTTCACCTGAACACAGGGGTTAGTAATTGCTCTAATTTCAAATTTTTTCTGTCTCCATAAACAGGGAAGTCCAAGGAGAGTCAGAGATATGGGAAAATAGCTGGTCAGTAGAGCAGTCAGAACACACCCACTGTGTATCAAAGTGTACTATCAAAGATAATTGATTTGTTAAACACACACACGCACACACACACACACAATATATAGTAAGTGCAACAAATAATAAAGCACAATAAGATGAGATGTGCTTGTGTTTCTTTCTAGAACTCTGGGTCTTCTCCAAACTAATTTGATTGGTGGCAGATTTCAGTTCCTTCTGGTTACAGAATTGTGGATGTAAGACTTTCTTGCTGTCAGCTGGGGGTAAATTTCAGCTCTTACAGTATCCCTCTGTTACCATATGGACTTCTGAGTGGCCCTCTACAACCTGACAGCTGTCAAAGCCAAAAGAAGAATCTCTCTCTCCAACTTTGGAAGATGGCAACTTACAGTCATGACAATGACTACCCATCACCTTTGCTAGAAGCAAGCCCAGGTTCTCCCACACTAAGGGTAGAGGATTACTTAAAAGTTTGACTTTTCTTATTTCCATTTGCCTGAATTATAGATAACCATCCCTTCACCCTGTATCTATATTTATCTTTTAAGGTAAGATGTGATTCTTGCATGAAGCAGATATCTGGCCTCAATTTTTGTATTCCATCAGCCAACAACTTTAACTGAGAATATTGATAAGCCTGGTAGTATTTTGGGTATTGAGTTTTTCAAAATTCCAGTGGAAATTTTTAATCCTTTTGCCACTGTGGAAGTTGGAGTTTGATCAAAAGTTTCTGAGTGAGTTTACTTTGGTAATAGAGGATGGTGCTGGTCATTATGGAGGATAGGTCTGAGAATATCTTGGAGAGTTGGTTTAGTTATGGCAAATTTCTTTAACATGTGAATGTCATTAAAATACTTAATTTCTCCATCATAAATGAAACTCACTTTCACTGGATGCAGGATCCTGGGTTGAAAGTTATTTTGTTTTAGGAGATTAAAAGTCGATGACCAACATCTTCTAGCTTGAAAGGTTTCAGCAGAGAGATCTGCAGTCATTCTAATATTCTTCCCCTTAGAAGCCCAAGTGCCCATCAACCTATGAATGGATTAATAAATTGTGGTATATGTGCACCATGGACTACTATGCAGCCTTCAAGAAAGATGGAGACTTTACCTCTTTCATGTTTACATGGATGGAGTTCCATTTTCATAAGGTTGTAATCTGTGGACTACTGATGTCAGCTCACAGCAGCTCATGAGAGCTGAGAATTTACCTTTCTTTTTTTTTTTTTGTTTGGGATTCATTGAGGGTACAAAAAATTCAGTTACTGATTGTATTTGTTAGGTAAAGTCCCTCTTGAAATTGTGTCCCACCCCCAAGATGTGTGTCGTACACCATAACTCCCGTCCCCCTTCCCCCTTCCCTCTCCCCAATCCCTCATTTCCCTATCCCACCCCTTTGTATTAGGTAATCTACTGCCTTCTTATTAGAATTGAGTACATTGGATTCTTGCTTCTCCATTCTTGTGATGCTTTACTAAGAAGAAAGTGTTCTATCTCAATCCAGGTTAAAACAGAAGATGTAAAGTTTCCATCTTTTTAAATCTGTTTCTTTTCTTTTTTTTTTTTTTTAATTTTTATTTATTTATTTATTTATTTTTTGGAGTTTCTGGCTGGGGCTGGGTTTGAACCCGCCACCTCTGGCATATGGGACTGGTACCCTACTCCTTTGAGCCACAGGCGCTGCCCTTAATCTTTTTCTTGTAAAAAAGAATGCATGCATCATCACTAAGCCTACAGCAGAGCAACTGGACGGAGTCAGACAACTGGACAGAATAATGTATAAGTTTCTTTCTTTTCTTTTTTTGTTGTAGTTTTTGGCTGGGGCTGGGTTTGAACCTGCCTTCTCCTGCATATGGGGCCAGCACCCTACTCCTTGAATCACAGGTGCCACCCATGTATGAGTTTCTTAAGGCTGCTGTAACAAATTTCCATAAATTTTATGACTTAAAACAAAGAAAATTATTCTCTTGAAATTCTGGAGGTTAGCAACCTGAAATCATTATCATCAGACTACAATCAAGTTTTTGTCAGAACCATTCTCCCTCCTTGGATTGGCAAGGCTGCTTGACTCATTCGATATCTATGACTGTTGGCATTAACTGGCATATGTTCACACCATTCCCATTTCTGCATCTGAGGATACATTGCTGCCTCCTTTATGAGTCTAATCCCCCCCCCTTTTTATCTCATTCTTGTATCATCTTAAGGACACTTGTGATGTAATTTAGAGCATTTGAATAAGACCAAAAAAATCTTCTCATTTTAAGATCTTTAACTTAATCACATCTGAAAAACACTTTGGCATTTAAATTAACATTCACACTTTTCAGGGTATACACTGATACTTTTAGGAAACCACTTATCAAACTACCACAAATAGTTTCACTTTAAATTCATGATCTCAGTTTTCAAGTAAGTTCTCAACTCCACCTAACAATTTTACTGTATCTACTGCCTCTCCAAGATGACTCCAAACATATTCTCTCTTTGAAATTTTTCATAATATTTCTCAAAATTTATCTCTCATCACTTAATTTTTTTTTTTTAGATGACACATTGTTTCCCATTTTCATGCTTTTCCCACTATTTCCACACCTGGTCTATTTAATTCAACTAGATATCATGCTTGCTTATTCATCATTATAAACCTACCGTTTAGCAAAATGTCTGGAACATAAAAATCACTCCATTATTCTTAAATAAATTTCTGGGACAGTAATGATAAAATTTTACAATTCATGTTAGTATAACATTATGGCTGGTAATGTAAACTTGGGAGCTAGACAGAATTGTACTTGCATCCAGATTTCTCTATGTTTTAGCTGGAAGAAATTGGGAAAATTAAATAATATCTTGATATTGTACCTGCCTCCTCTTCAAAACCTGAGAGAGTCAAGCTATGACTCTAAATCTGACTGGCTCTGTGACTATAGAAGATTAATACATCTGGTCAAGTCTCTGTTTCTTCAACTTCAAAGGTTGGGCTTAGACTCAGTTATCTCTAACTTTCAAGTTATGTCTTGTTTTATTTAATTTTCTTTTTGTGTGAGATTCTAAGTGAGAAAATTCAATTAAAAAGACAGAAATTAATTTTTTAAAATTCATAAGAAAACTATCATAACTAAGCTGAATATTTATGACCATATAAACTTTCAGTGTTTATTTATAAGTAAAATATAGAACATAAAAATGTTGGGCATCACATCTATCTTTTCAGATTTTATTTTATTTCAGATTTTATATGATTGAAGAGTTGAAAAGCCACACTATTGCCAATCATCTTTCATCTTTATCATTTGACAGGTTGGAAAACTGTGACAAAGAACTAATTTCAGTTCAGCTTGGGTTATTTTTTGCAACATTCATAGAATTAGATAGATGTGTCCTATGTGAAATAAATGAGAGTTTTTGACAACCCATTTGCGAGATGGATAGCTGTGAAACAAGCAAGTTCACTCAGGGAGCTTTTATTTTGTATAATGTCAAGACAGAGAGAAAAGAATTAACCTCTTTGATATAATAAGATAATGTCATATACTAAACCCAATAGTTACTAATCAAAAAAATATATTTCAAATGATTTTATGTCACCTTTCAAGTAAGAATTGAAGGCAAGCACATGTGGATGATAGACCCTTGATATCAGAACAATGAAGAATATTTAGGAAAATCATACACTGGCTAATGCAGAGGAAAGAACAAAATTTGGAATCAAGATTATCTAGAAACTCATCCAGCACTGGCTCAAGTTTGTTTCATATAAGTATGACATACGAAGACATGTGATGCCAAAGGGTTTCTCCTGCACTAACATATATTGACTCAAACATTTTTTGTCAAGGTCCTGTAATATTTGTAATATTAAAATAATCTAAAGCAAGTACCATAAGACTCAACTCAGACTTTCTTTCTTTTTTTTTTTAAACAGAGTCTTTGTTGCCCTCAGTAGAATGCTGAGGCATCATAGGTCACAGCAACCTTAAACTCCTGGGATCAAATGATTCTCTTGCCTGAGCCTCCTGAGTAGCTGGGACTACCACAATTCCCAGCTGCTTTTAGAGACGGGGTCTTGTTTTAACTCAGGCTGGTCTTGAACCCGAGAACTTAAGCAATCCACCTGCCTTGCCTCCCAGAGTGGTAGGATTATAGGTGTGAGCCACTGCACCAGGCCTTCAACACAGACTCATAAACAATAGAGATAGATATTGGGCCAGGGGAGGTGACTCATGCCTATAATCCTAAGCACTCTGGGAGAACAAGGCAGGATGATCACTTGAGTGCAGGAGTTTGAGGTTGTTGTGAGCTATGATGCCACGATACTCTACCCAGGGTGACATTAAGACTTTGTCTAAAAAAAAAAAAAAAGAAAAAACAGGGATATTTCTATTTCGTATAATAACAACTTCACAAGTTCTTTCTAAACTAGGAGATCTCATCCTCTTTTGGTTACAAGATGGCTGCAGCAGTTACAAAAATATCATATTATTACACAACTCTAAAGGACCAAAAAGAACTTCCTTATGTCTTTAAAAATAACTTAAAACATTTCTTGAAGTTTCATAAGTATATATAACAGAAAGAAAGTGAAAGTGTATGTGTATGTGCACAGAAATATATAAACTTAAACTTAGTGTATTCGATACCCTAGAATATTTCTTTCAAACTAACAAGTATAATAAAACCAGTTAATCCTAATTGTGCTGGACAAAGTTGGAAAAGAATAAGTTCAGGAATTCAAACTCTCAGCTCAAGCACTTCCAAAAAAGATCTATAAGTTTCTAGATCCACCCTGAATGAAATTCACATCTCCTATAGCAGTGGAGTTAAGATTGTTAAAAACCAAACCCCAGAACTTTATTCTGCAACTGGCTGAATTATATAACACAATTCAACTAATTCCCCTTCCTCACAAGATGTTGTTGTTAAAGTAAGGGTATCAGCTGGGGTAGAATTGGAATCTGAAAATGGAAATAGGGACAAATCAGAAGTTTGTGAACTAAACTCCTAAATTCTGATAAGTCTCTCTTGCCAGAAGAAGCTTCCATTCTACCCTGTCTAAAAAGATTAACCGTGCTTTTCCTGAGGAAATTTGTTATGGTTTACCCTTAGGCAAGTACAGTGGCCTTGTGAACTACTGCTGATTCTTCTCAAGAGTCATTCCTACAATCTCTTTTTTATTCTAGACTCATAACTAGACTCAAGTCCAGTAGGTTCTGGACTGTACTTTTTCCAATTTATACAGAAAGACATTTAGGGAATATGTGTAGGAAAGAATATGGAGGGTGTAGGATAATGATTGGAATGCAAAGTTGGGTCAGGCAAAATGTATTGATATGAGCCTACTTTTTGAGAACCATCACAAAGGAGAATGAATGTGAGTGGGAATGGTTCGGGAATGAGAGAATAGAGATGAGAGACAAGAAGGGATTGGTAGGGCTGGAACAGCTAAGGTTGCAGCCTGCACCAAAATACAAAATCAGCTATATTTCATATCAGCAGAGTGATTTAGCATAGAGAAGGAACATATTTTTAGTCTTACAATATGATTGGAAAACGTAAATAACTTTATCAAGAACAATTCATTCTGTTGATGTTTTCTATTGCATAACATCGTTAAAATATGTTAAAGATTAGAAACAAAAGGGTACGGTCACACAGTTTTCTGCATAATTTCTAAAGATTAACTAAAGAAATAGATATGTGACTTCTGGCAAAACATCTATGAAGGAGAAATACATGTTTTAAGAGGAGAAAAAACATGTTGACTCAGAAGGAGGAAAGCAGTTGGAGGTTGTTTCTTGAACATCTCCCAAGCCATAGAGGCCCTGCTGCCTCACATACTGCTCTCCAAGCCTAGTGAGCAGAGATTCAAGATTTAATGTTATAGCTTGGAGGGGCCTTTCTTGTCCAGTCTAAATTGCTGTCATCCTAGCCTAGCCTTCTCTTAATTCTTTATGTTAATTTGCTTATCTCTAAAGAATACATTATGCTTTTTTATTTCAGATTGATATGAGGGTACAGATGATTAGGTTACATTGTTCACATTTGTTAAGTAAAGTTCAAGTTGTAGTTGAGCTCTTCACATGGAGGTGGGACTGGGTGTGCTGTATACCATTAAATTGTGCCCATTAGGTGAGAGTTTACCAATCTGCCTCCCTGCTCCCCTCCCCCCACTTGAATTTAATTTTGTTTTTCTCTCACATGGGTATGCAGTCATTTATCTATTGGTTTCATATTAGTATTGCATTCATTGGATACTTACTTTTCCATTTTTGTGATACTTTATTAAGAAGAATGTTCTTCAACTCCACCCACTTAAATACAAAAGATGTAAAGTTGCCATAATTTTTTATGTATGAATAGTATTCCATGGTATACATATACCACAGTTTATTAATCCATTCATGAGTTGATGTGCGCTTGGGTTGATTTCACCTCTTGGCAATTGTTAGGTGTGCTGTGATGAACATTCTAGTACAAATGTCCTTATGGTAAAATGATTTTTTTTCTCTCTTCTGGGTAGACACATAGTAATGGGATTAAAATGTTGCAGGAAGATGAGACCCAGTGGAGAGAAAGAGCACCCAAACACCATTATAAGAGGAAGGGCTTTATTCACCAGCCAGAAGCTTATGGCATAGACAAATTCCAAATGGCTGCACTCCTGAACTGGCTTGGTCTTTCCCTTTTTATCTACAGTCAAAAAGTTATAACCCACAGGTACCTGTCTCATTGGCCAGTTTGAATCAAGCAGGAGATGCTATTCCAGCCCCCACAGAACTATAGGATTTCAGACGTAGAAATTTCCAAGTTCCAATAAGTTAAGTTTACAAATTCCCAGGAGCCGAGTCACCATGGAGAGGACCCTGCAGGTGTATCCTTGTGGTCTCCTTGAGAAGACTTGTTCTCCCAGACCTTACCCTTCTTAGGTATCCTCTCTCAGTAGGATGAAATGGAAGGTCTATTTTTAGCTATTGTAGGATTCTCCATACTTCCTTCCATAGAGGCTGTGTTAGTTTGCAATCCCACCAGCAGTATAAAGTGTTCCTTCCTCTCCACATCCACGCCAGCATCTGCATCTTGGGGACTGTGTGATGTGAGCTATTCTCACTGGATTTAGGTGATATCGCAGGGTCGTTTTGATTTGCATTTCTCTGGTGATTAGGAATGATGAGCACTTTTTCATGTGTCTGTTGGCCATTCATCTGTTTTCTTCAGAGAAGGTTCTGTTCATGTCTCTTGCCCACTTCTAAATGGGATTATGTGCTCTTTTCTTTTTGATTAATTGAATTCTCTGGAGATTGTAGTTATCAGCCCTTTGTCAGATTTGTAACATGCAAATATCTTCTCTCATTATGAAGCTTGTCTGTATGCTCTAGTTGTACATTTAGCTTTGCAGAACCATTTTAGTTCGATCATGTCTCATTCATTTATATTTAGTGTTGCTGCAATTGCCAAAGGGGTCTTCATAAAATATTTCTGAGGCAAATATTGTTAAGGGGTTTTACACACTTTCTTCTGGAATTTTTATCATTTCTTGTCTTATATTTAAATCTTTTATCCGGTGAGACCCAAGTAGTAGAAGACACGGGGCCAGTTTCAGTCTTCTACATGTGGCTAACTAGTGCTCCCAGCACCATTTATTAAATGGGGGTTCTTTTTTTCCATTTTAAGTATAAAATTTTATTAACACTAAAAACTCCTTTCCTTTATTTATTTATTTTTTTTTAATGAAATTATAGCTCTCTACATTAATGCAATTATGGGGTACAATGTGCTAGTTTTATATAGAATTTGAAATACTTTCATCAAACTGGTAAACATAGCCTTCACCACATTTTCTTAGTTATTGTGTTAAGATATTTATATTCTACCCTTAGTATATTTAACAAGTACCCTTGCAAAATGCATCAAAGGTGTGGTCCCACCAATTACCCTCCATCCATCCATTCTCCCCCTCCCCTTCCCTTCCTCTCTTTTTTCCCTTTCATCTTGTGCTATTGTTGGGTTATAGCTTTCATTTGGAAGTGTGGGTGCTTATTAGTTTAATAGTAGGGCTGAGTACATTGGATACTTTTTCTTCCATTCTTGAGATACTTTGCTAAGAAGAATGTGTTCCAGCTCCATCCATGTAAACATGAAAGAGGTAAAGTCTTCATCTTTTTGGAAGGCTGCATAATATTCCATGGTGTACATACACCACAATTTATTAATCCATTCATGGGCCAATGGACACTTGGGCTTCTTCCATGACTTAGCAATTATGAACTGGGCTGCAATAAACATTCTGGTGCAAATATCTTTGTTATAAAGTGATTTTTGGCTCTCTGGATATATATCTAATAGAGGAATTGAAGGATGGAATGGCAGGTCTATTTTTAGATCCCTAAGTGGTCTCCAAACATCTTTCCAAAAGGAACGTATCAGTTTGCATTCCCACTAGCAGTGCAGAAGTGTTCCCTTTTCCCCACATCCATGCCAACAAGAACCCAGCTACTTACCATCATTTGATCTTCAATAAGCCAATTAAAAACATTCAGTGGATAAAAGACTCCCTATTTAACAAATGGTGCTGAGTGGACTGGCTGGCAATGTGTAGAAGACTGAAACTGAAAAATTATGGGACTTATCATATTTCAAATTTCATAATTGGCATATTAATAAAAATATCACACAAGCAATAAAGAACAAATTGTTCCTCCATATGATCATATAAAATATGCCTGAAATAATCCATGTGCTACAGGGTACATCATTTACACTCCCACTTCTACTCAAAGTAGAAGAGTAATATGTACATGTGTAACCTTAAGAAATGTAACTATAAAAACAATTACAACACTAAATGTTTGCATAGCTGAACTTCATGGATTCGGGGATCTTGTCTAAAAGGTAGTGATTTCCCAAAGGTAAGTGTCTGGTAAACATTTGTTGAAAATGTATTGGTTTTATTTTGGCTCCTGTCAATAACCAAGAGACAAGGATTTACAATAGTCTAACTTTGTTCAAGGTTGCCTGACCAAAAACATTTATATAATAAAGTGAAAATCAAATTAAGTGTGTGGATGTTTTCTTTCTAAAGTTTCTTGGGCAACCATGAACTATTTGGAAAAGATTCATTGCCAGCTTTGGAAGACATTGCATAACTGTGGTTTAAATGTCTTTCTTAATACAATTCACTTTTATTTTGGAGGGGGGATATTTGGAAGTACTTCTTAAAGTCTAGCAGAGTTGCTTAGGACCCTCTCCTGCTTATTGTAGAAGGTACTATCTAATAAGTCTATTGGTCTTACTTTGAATTTGGTTTCAGAGTTTCAGTTGTGTCTTTGAGGCTTTTGTTTGTTCATTTTTAACTCTTTTCCATTTTGTTTTAACATGGAATTCTTTGGCATAGTAAGTGCTGAGAATAAAAACCATGGATTTTATCCTTGACGCTAAACTTTGCCCTGAACCCCTCCCATTATTTTTAACATCACCAGTTGCATTCACCATTATTTGAATAGACATTTCTTACCCCCTACACAGCCACTGGCAGTGACTGCTCCGCCTATCTCAGCTTTTAAGACTCAAATTCATTTCCCAGGGGTTCCTTGGAAAAAATAAAAATAGAGACTAATGCTGGGAAAGCTGAAGGGTTTTAAGATACTGATTTAAATGTTGCCTATGAGATTATTTTTCTCAGCTTCCATTCTGGAGAAATTTATGTATATTGGGACAGTGAGCCAGGGTAGTGGAATCAACAGTGGGAGGGCCGCTGTGCTTTCCCAAAGATGGAGTGGTGACTTTGATCTCCTCCTGGACCTGGAGCCACAGACAGGCATCAATATGCTACAGGCAAAACACTCCCAAATTATTTTACTCTTGCCCAGTCATTCTAATTCTACTTTCTTAAGTATTAATTAGCAAATGAACCAATCCAAAACCACTTAAATTTTGGCTATTGACACACTGATTCTCATTTTGTGAAGAAAAGGGGTAGGTTAAATTACTTTTTAAAAAACAGTGTGCTGGTGCCAACATACTTAGTTGTTTAATTTATATTTAATAAGAAAAAGAAAAGAAAAACTGTCTCTGTATAACCCCTTTCCACACACGCCATTTTTCATACTTTTTCCTACTTTGTATGGGATTATTAAAAGGGAAAGAACTTTCATGGAAAAGTATTGCTATAATGTGCTGATTGTTACATTAATTTCCAACCGCTCCCCCACCCCACCAGGCTCTACGGCTTGGCAGGAATTTTGGACTTTACTCAGGAACTGCTTAGTGAGCTTGTCGGTGGATGGGATTAGTTTAATCTCCTCTCAAGAGCTTCTAAATACTGGGAGAGGAGGGCCTGAAGGAGGAGCAGTGGTAAAATGGGGAGGGCAGACATGAGGAAAAGAAGGTTGCTGATGACCAGTGCCTAAGTTGATTTTGTCTTAGAATTAAATTTGAATAGGGAGGAGAAGAAAGGGGGGTGGTGGCAGGCATAGTGGTGAATAAGTTTAAACTGGGGTGGGTGATGGTGATGTCTTCATGGTTTCATTGCGCTTGGAGTGCGTCCAAGCCCGGGAGCAATAAGCAAATGAGAGGGGAAGAAGGTGGGGTTCATAGAATGATGATAAGAATCACAAATAAAGGACACTAAGACGGGGCAGGATTGGGGGGAAGTTCTGGATGTGAAGAGAATAGGGGAATGTGACATATTTATTCTGGTGGAATTTAGCCATCATGAGGATAGTTTAGGGGGTGACCACAAAAGATTATACTAGAGTTCTTATCCCTCCTTGTTCACGACTTTGGAGGCGTTTAAAGCAGTTGGACTAGATGACATAAATTTTTTTATCAGCATGACAGACATATGGAATTATAATTACCACCGTCATTGGTACATCTGATCATACATGAGACAGATTTGATTTACATATTGGGAAACAGTAAAATCACTGTATTTAATTTAAACTGTTAGTGTATGCTCTTTCCTATCTTAAATAATATATAATAAAATTTTACCAGTGAAGGAAGTATGTTTTTCTCTATTATTGTGTAGATAATAAGATTAATTTTTTAAAAAATACTCTCCTTTTTCTGTAATATGGAATAACATTAAACATATTATGTAAAACTAAAATTTCTATTTTTGGTCTTAAAAGTTAGATGCTCTCTCAACATAATCTGAATTTGATTTTTTTTTTTTTTGCAGTTTTTGGCTGGGGCTGGATTTGAACCCGCCACCTCTGGCATATGGGGCTGGTGCCCTACTCCTTTGAGCCACAGGTGCTGCCCCCTACATCATCTGAATTTCAAGAGGGTAAAAAATTATGATTTTTGTTTAGGGACTTTTATCTTCTAAATTTTCTGATCAGTTATTTATAATTTACTACGTATTCAGTTCCCGAAAATTTAGATATGTTTGTACATTGAGAGATATTTTGCATACTTTCCTGTGTATTTTTGTTTTTTTTCATTCATTGCTATTTGAAAGAAAGAAGGAAGGAAGGAAGGAAGGAAGGAAGGAAGGAAGGAAGGAAGGAAGGAAGGAAATTTCTGCTTTTTGAATCAATAATATCAGCCCATTAAAAAAGTTTACAGCATATGTTTAAGAGAGTCATTTAATGACCATAAAAAGAATGAACAATTAGAATATTGAGCATACTTTTATATGCACTCCCTTCTTAAGGCTACATGTATATTTATTTTTTAAAGATAAATCAGAGAATTCTACAAACTAGCTGCCAAATTTGCTTATTACTCCTATATTTTCATAGATTTGACAATTGTTTCAGTTCCCCTCCCCAAATCAACCTGATTTGTTTCCCTTCTTACTTATAGATTAATTTTCTAATTCATTACTTTCTCCTCTTACGTTATTCATTATTTGAGGGTTTAGTCTATTGCTCTTTCCAATCTATTTATCTTAAATGCACAGCTTATTAATATTCAGCCCTTCTTTTTTGCAAATACAATTATTTAAAACTTTACACTTATCTTTCAAATTACCTCTTTATTTTTTACAGTTTCAACGTATTTATATTTTTCTTATAAAATACATAGACTGAGATTTATGTTCATAGGTTTTAATTATCACTCAGTTCTAGGTATTATGCAATCTTAATGATTACTTAATCAACCCAGTATCTACTTAAAACATTTTCAAATGTCCAAAAGTAGACATCTGATGATGAATTTGTCCTCAATGATTTTTTATTTCTAATAATTGTATTAAATTTTATAATTTCCATCATATTTTTATAGGGAGAGTTTTGAATCTTCCTTTATAGTATCATAAGTCATTCATTTTTTATGAATGTTCTTGTGTGTCTTAAATTAAAGTGATTTGCCATTTAATATAAGATAATGCACATGAATAATATATCAGCATTAATAAATTTGTTTTTCTAAACTACGGTATTCCTAACTGCATTATTTTTCAACTGTCGCAAGCTGCATATTAAAATCTTCACCATCACTCTCTCTTGATCATCAGTCACACTAGACACTGCGTTTCTTCAACACTTCAAACATATTCAAAAGTCAAGGTCATTATTTCTACAGTACCTTGGGGTTCTTTTTTTCCCACATTCTGCATGAAATTCTCTGAAACTGGTTTCCCCAACCTCTTATCCTTAGCTAAGATGGTAAAACAGAAACAATACTGTATCTTGGGAATAAGATTAGTGCCACCAATGAAGTCTTGAAGGATACAGAGTTTAAGTCCTCATTAAGTCCCAATTTAACTTATTTTTATTTGGCCTCTACAAAAACCAGATGGCTTGTGGTTGATCATGGTAGACCAACATAAACCTAAACAGTAAGTAGCCTCAGATATGGTTGCTTTGGTAAATGTGGTGTCTTTACTGAAATGGATCAACAAAATATCAGGCATTTTATATGTGACTATTGGTATGAAAAATGCATTATTTTCAATATCCATCAGAGAGTTCATGTTTCTGGAGGAAGAAAAGAGTATCCATTCACTGTCTTGCCCAATGGCTATATTAACTCTTAGTATTCATCACATCATAATCTGCAAAGACTATACTCACAGTCATCCTAACTTTTCACAGACTATCACACTAAAAGTCTTCAAAGTTTCTTTCTACCTTTATAATAAATCTGTAAACATTGAAGATTTGAAGTTCCACACATATTCAAAGGAAGAAGTTGATATGAGATGGCATGGTTACAAAAAATTTTATGGAGGAAGAACCCAAGTAATATTTGGAGGATGAATATAGTGCGTTAGAAAATATAGAATATACCACAACAAGTAAGTAAGTGAGGTGATGGATGTGTTAATAAGTTCAATGTAAGCATTTCACATTGTATATCAAATCAGTACACTGAACCTCATAAATGTATCAAGGAATACAATTATTATTTAATAAAAAACAAAATAGAAACTATAGAATAGGTGATATTTAAAAATACTCTTATTATGTATGGGTATAGAAAAGGTCAAAATAACCAAAAAATATTGATAAAGAACAAAACTAGCACACTAAAAACAACACATCTATACATGTATATATAATACTTGGTCTGCGAATTACACTGTAAAACAGAAGACATGGTCTTTGCCACACATGGTGCTGGTTCAACTGAGTATTCACATATTTAAAATATGTGAAAATTGACCCCTACCTCACACCATGCCCCAAATTCAAATCCAGAAGAATTACAGATCTAAAAGTTAACAATAAGACAACAAAATGAAAAAAGAATTCTAGCAAGATAATTTGAGAGACAATCTCATTTTCTTAGAGTAATCAAAGATTTCTTAACAGATTTCCTAAATAGTGGCTATATAAAGGAGGCTTAGATACAGAGAAGCGAGATAATTGTTAACAGCCTGTAATTTTACATTGTGCATGTTGTCAAATATGTATTTTAGCACATATACATGTTGTGTTACATATCTACATATACACATATACATGTTTAAGTCCCCCTAACATACATGTATGTGCTATACTCTCGTAGTTGGTCACCTTTAGTTTCTTTATTATTGCCCTTGGTTCTAAATGTACTATGTTACTTATTTACCAGATATACTAGATTAATTTGAAGGAGCTGTTATTCATAAAAAGCTCCCAAAGTATAAATAGGTAGAATTTACCAATCACTCTTGATCACAGAACATTAACTTAAATGCACTTCCTCAATCTATTTTAATTTTCTCTCTCTGTCTCATTAGGCTATAAAATAAGAAATGCCAACAAAACAAGCTGAGGTTTAAATAGTATTGATCCTGTTCAGAGTTTTGCAGAATAGTGTAAGAACCACCCCCCCTGAAAAGAAAGAAAGAAAAAGAAGGGAAGAAATGAAAGAAAAGAAAACACCATTCTCACCCTAAGCATGACAAAATGTCTAGGTGGTTTGTCAGTGAGCAGTAAAATCCCCCTGTGAATGGAAACATTAGAAATTCTTCCCACTGTGCCTTTAACAAGCCTCTTGTGTGTTAGGTTGGACTCTGCTGCCAGGCCTAGCTTGGACATTCCTCATCTCTCACCACTGAGATTCTCTGAATGTCTGTCAGCCATTTGCAGCACTTGGTGAATAGGCCGCATTACCTCATGCTCTCAGAAAAGGTGGCAAAACAAACTGGAGTTCTGTTCCTTCTGCTTATCATTTATTTTCGGCACATGTGAGTCCTTAGGTTTGAGGCAGCGGCAGCATGCTGGTGGTAACTAGAGCACAGAATAATAGCCTCAAGGAGGTGATGGGGAGGAATTGGCAGGCAGCTCTCACTTGGGAAAGTTTGAGGAGGTGGGATGTGGGGGCAAATGGGGAAAAACGTGAGTTAAAAGAAAAGTCCAAATGTGAGTCTGGAGTCCTTTAACGGAGGCAGAATACTGACTAGTTGAGTAAATTAAGTCTTTTCAGGGGCATCCAGATAAATGATTGGTTTGCATTCAAGCAGAAAATGACATTATTTCTGGCTTTGTGTAGTGCAAATTAGAGAAAAGGGATGACAATTCCTCCTCTGTAACCTGAATATATGAATGAGATAAGAACCTTGAAAGGAAGTAAGGGAGAAGCACTATGGACTTTTTCTTTTCCTTAAAGAAGAGTAAATTTGTTGAATATTTTTTAAAAATACATAATTAATGAAAAATGGAATGAAATACACGTTCACTTGCTTTATAAAATGTCCATCCTGGATTGTGCAGAAGGAGCTCATCGAGTAAGGGATCAACCTTCCCCAGGTTCATGTTTGCAGTTCCAATACCACACGAACAGCTGGTTAAGGATGCTGGCACTCAAGATCAGTTAGTATTAGGATTTTGATATTGTATGTGAACCAGAATCTCCTTCAATAGCTGCAATCAGAACAATCTCCTTCAATAATTATGGAGCATTCTCAAGGAACTAAAAGTTGACCTTCCATTTGATCCTGCAATCCCATAACTAGGTGTCTACCCAGATGAACAAAAATAATTTTATGACAAAGACATTTGCACCAGAATGTTCATTGCAGCCCATTCATAATTGCCCAGTCATGGAAGCAGGCCAAATGGCCATCAACCCATGAATGGATTAACAAATTCTGGTACATGCATACCGTGGAGTACTATTCAGCCATAAAAAATGGGAGACTTTACATCTTTTATGTTTACCTGGATGAGGTTAGAACATAGTCTTCGCCCCTTTTCCCTAACAGCAGTTGGGGTTTCTACTCGGAGAGGGAGAATTGATGCAGGACATCTGGCACCCTAGCCAGCTCAGTGGAGCTGGCGGACCTGCCGCCTCCTCCGTGGTGGTGTTGGTGCTGCGGCA
>CAUYRH010119101.1:0-15466 GCA_963574655.1 Perodicticus potto
TAGTTTTCTTTTAAACATCACTTTGTTGTTCTAACCTGATGCTGTAATTAACCCCCTCCTCTCACTGTTCTACCCTTGCCTTTTAATGTGCTAATCAGATTTGTGTCTTCCAGAAATGTCATCAAGCCACACACAGTAAAGTTGGTTCCAGTCCAAGACCTGATTCTATCATGAACCCCTGGATCACTCTCCCTCCAGAGAAACTCTAACTGCCCCCTCCTATCATCGCCTGACTCAGCAGGAAGCAGTTAGATCGAGTCTTCCTCCCTTTTCCCTAACAGCAGTTAGAGTTTCTACTCAGAAAGGGAGAGTTGATAAAGGACAAGTGGCATCCCAGCCAGCTCGTGAAGCTGGGGGGGTGTGGACCTGCTGCTTCTGCCTTGGTGATGTTGGTGCAGTGGCAGCAAGCAGCGGAACCAGCAGGGCTAGAGGGTGGGCAGGGGGTCCCCATTTCCTAGACCTGGGAATGAAAGGGATTGCAGCCATTCATTTGCCACCCAGACATGTCCCAGACAGGATGTCCCAGACACGCTAAATGTAACTACCAAGCCCCACTAAATGTAACTACTGCGGACCCCATGTGACTATTACCCCTAAAGACCCTATAGACAGACAGACAGAGAGGGAGAGAGAGCACTTTTCTCTCCTGACTCAAGTTTTCTGTCAGGAGCTCTGGCACTTCTGTATTCTTTTCTTTAAATAAATCCTGTCTTGTCACTGAATCTGTGGTCCGCAGATTCATTCTTCAAATCACGGAGACCAAGAACCTACTAGAGTGAAAATCCGATATCACCAGTACGGATAGAAAATGGTGTAGCCACTTTGGAAAATGTTCTGGAAGATCCTAAAAAATGTAAACATACAGTTACTATATGACCCAGCAATTCTACTCCTAGACTTATATCTGAGAGAACTAAAAACATATGTCCATGTAAAAAATTATACACAAAAATTCATAGAATTACTCATAACTATGAAAAATGGGGAAAAACTCAAATGTTTATCAATTGGCAACTGGAAAAACAAAATTGGTATGTCCATACAATAGAATATTATTCAGGCAGAAAAAGGAAGGGAATAGTGACAATGTCACCATGTGGACCCTGAAAATATCACACTAAGTAAAAGAAACCAGACATAAAAGACCGTGTATTGTATGAGTCCATTCATATGAAATGTCCAGAAAAAGCAACTATATAGAGAGGGAAAGCAGATATGTGGTTGCTTCAGGTTAAAGGTAAGCAGGGAAATTAACTGTAAATACGTTTAGGGAAATTTTAGGAGGTTGTGGTAGAAATGTTTCACACAGGACCGTGGGGATGGATGGCTGTATAATTTCACAAATTTATTTTAAAAATTATGTACTTAAAATGAGTATATTTTATGATATGTAAAGTACATGGCTAGGAGAAAATTCCTCACTCTATTATATTATTCGGTTTCTTTATAAATTAACTTTTTCTCCTAGATAGACTACCCCTATTAAGAATTGTGGTGAATTAAGGTTCTGAGGCATTTTTGTCAGTTGGGGCTTTGAGCTGTGCTGCTGAAACATCATAGTCAGCATCTCTGTGAAATTTTAAGATGTCTTGACGAATACAACGTGTTTCAGTTGGGTGACCCCAATTTGTAGTATGGATATTCTATGGTCTCTGCCAGTTTAAGTCGTCATGTACCTAATAAGCCCTTAACATTCACTACTTAAAACAGTTCAGAAGCAGGTGAACTGTTCTATTACGGCATATTTGTGAAAATGAGTGACTGAATGACTGATCTGGCTTTTCTAAAGCGTGGGAAACTTGGTCAGTGCTTACTGGGCAAGGATGTCCTGTCAGATCAGCTAAGAGACAGAAAGCCCACCCCCTTGGCCTGCTCCCCTGTGATGCCTTGAGGGAAAGCCCATCTCTCCAAGGCTGGCAAGGAGGCGCAACAGGATGTAATGGCACCTGTCCAAACTAGGGGAAACATTGGGACAAAGTCCCTCCATCTTTGCATTATGGGAAGGGCAAAAACTGCCACAATGTCAGGGTGCAGTGTTACCTCCCGGGGCCTCCTGATGCCCGGGAAACTCACGCCGCTGCGCCTGCAGTCGCTTTCGCCGCTGCAGTCCCACCATCTGGCCCAAAAGGAGCCGGCGGTGGAGGAAGGAAAGCATTCCAAGCTGGGTCGGCGGCGCTCCGCCGCTCCCGCCTCGTCGTGGTCTGGGCCTCCCCCTGGCGGTCCCCCACGACCGTACGCGTGACACACTGGTCACGTGGCCGCTCCTCCCGGGATTCACCATTGTGGCGTAGCGCCCCCTGATGACCGGAAGCGGGCAGAGCCGGCGCCGCGGGCCGCTGCGCCGACGGATGGGAGGCGTGGTCTGCGCCCAGGCGGAAGCGGCCGCTCGGCCCGCACCTGAGTGGGCACCCAGGTTAGGAGGGAAGGTGACCCAAGCCCAAGCTGGAGTGAGTGGAAGCCTGAAGCCTGATGGAAAAGAACTCCTGCCAAGACAGAATGGCCAGATAATTACCTTGAACTTGGATCCCAGATCCAGGGTGCAAAAAACGGAACAGAATAAGGTGTTTTAAGGGTTTTTTTGTTGACGTTCCTAAAAATATGTATCTGTAGCCTTGAGATTATGACCTAATTGTTACTTCTGTGAGCCTAAGTCTCCTATATAAAATAGGAATAATAATAGGACCTGCTTCCCAAGGTGTTTGTAAGGATTACATGAAATAACCCATCTGAAAGGTGTAGCAGACTGATTAAAGCTGCCTGTTTAATTCGTTTCTCCGGATTTAGCAAACACCTAAGAATAGGTGTCCTTGTACCTCTGAATTGGGGAAGTATAAGGATTTTGACACTATGAAATAAACACATGCCAAAGGTGAACTATACATAAAAAATGTATGTATGTGATAATTAAAACCATCTATTCCCAAACTCAGCCTGGACACTGAGAAACAAAACTAATCTTTGATCTACAAAAAACAGGACTGTGCTTTTTGGCTATCTTCATTTGCAATATTTTTCCCGGACTCCTCTGTGCAGGCAGATGATTTCTTCATTACAAGAACTTTTCCAAAAACCCATCAACTCTTCAGTGGAAAGTATCAACAGTTTGCACCCTAAAATTCTTTACCTCTCCTTAAAATCCTCCCCTTGCTGCTTCAACCAGACTGTTATTATGATCTTTACCCAGTCCCAATTAAATCCTTGCATTGAAAGAGCCACAACTTTATTTATTTATTTATTTATTTATTTGGAGACAGAGCCTCAAGCTGTCACCCTGGATAGAGTGCAGTGGCATCACAACTCACAGCAACCTCCAATTCCTGGGCTTAAGAGTCTCCTGCCTCTGCCTCCCAAGTAGCTGGGACTACAGGCACCCCCCACAATGTCGGGCCATTTTTTGGCTGCAGCTACCATTGTTGTTTGTCGGGCCTGGGCTAGATTCGAACCTGCCAACTCCGGTGTACTTGGCTGGCGCCTTAGGCCGTTGAGCCACAGACACCAAGCCAAAAGAGCCACAACTTTAAACCAAACTTTGGTTTCTCAATAAATTCTGACCTTTTTCTTCCTGCAGCACTGTCAAGCTTTAAGGGTGGTATTCTCGCTTACTGAAGTTTTGTCATATTGATGCCGGAATTTCAGGTTCTTAGTTTCAAGCGATTCAAAGAAGAAATCGGTGGACCACAAGAGTAGTGGTAAGTCAGGATTTATTTACAGAAAAGAAGAATAGTGGTAGGTCAGGATTTTATTTACAGGAAAGAAGATTATAAGTAGAGGGAAAACTAAACCTTTAGGTAAGAGGACCCAGGAGAGGAGCAAACTCTCCTGCTCCCTCTATTGAGGTTTAGCCGAGATCTGCTCAGGAGGAGAATAGACAGCTCTTCCTGTTCCCTCTCCGATATCTGCTTCTGAGTTCTCAATTCGCCATCCTGCCGAGGACTGCTCTGGAAAGGAACAGGCAGCCCTTTCCCTGTTCCCTCTCCGATGTCCAGCCATCCAGCTGTCCAGCCATCCAGCCGAGTTCTGCTTCTGAGGGAAACAGGCAGCTCTTCCTGTTCCCTCTCTGGGTTCCAGCCGAAGTCTACTTCTGAGGGAAACAGGCAGCTCTTCCTGTTCCCTCTCCGATGTCTGCGTCTGAGATGTTCTCTCTTCGAAGTCCTGCTGCAGTCTGACTGAGCTCGCTGCTCCGTTGGTTTATATGGAATTTTTTAGGGGTGGGTCTTCATCAGTTATCCAATGAAGACCCGGGCCCTGGAGACTGACAGGTTATTGACCAGTCAGATGTGCACGAGGAGCAGACAGCAAGGCACCAGTGTTTTCTGCACAGGTGGTTGGTTCTTTTTCAAGCCGGTTTCTCCATCCCTCACAGCATCAGCACTGCCAGGGCCAAGGCAGTGGTTGTAAAGCTGTCTTGTCCTGCATCAATATCAACAGA
Organism: Perodicticus potto; assembly: GCA_963574655.1. NCBI lineage: Eukaryota > Metazoa > Chordata > Mammalia > Primates > Lorisidae > Perodicticus > Perodicticus potto. Next base: position 4,430 of record CAUYRH010119101.1, read on the forward strand.
TGCATTAGTGATATTTGTGTAGCTAGCATTTAACAGTTTTCAAAGTCCTATGGAGATCCAGCAGAGGCTGAAACTTCACCATAGCTCAAGACCTTCAACTTAGAAATGGTGTGCTCCTCTCAGCCTTCTTGAACCTGCTGCTTGGTGCTCTCTGACTGCAGCGCTGGGGTAAGTAGATTTCACAATGCTTGGAATTCTGATCTCTTTCCTTGAGCTCCCAGTTGCTGTGAATAATAATAGTCCTATGGCCCACACATCACCCCCTATGAGGATCCGTTCCTGGCCCCCTGGATTATAGAGCCCTCCTCTGTGATCTGTCTGTCCCCTGGCTCATCCCTGCTGTGGTTCTCACCACACTTGGTTCATTGCCAATGACCTGCTGCACATAATGGCAAGCCTAGTGGGACTTAGGGGTCCCTGCAGTATAATTGTGAGGTGGGCCTAGATAGTGTCAGGGCCTGGGTTAAGTCCTGGAGATGTCCTCCTTTCTGTCCTAGCCACCACGCCTACCACCCTCCAGATATGCTTGATTTTTCACCATTCCTTCAAATCTAAAGAATGTTATCATTTCCTTCTAAGTTTTTCAGATTTTATATTAATGTTCCTTATTATTTTATTTTCAGATGATATGGTTCTATCAATTCTTTCGCTTTTCTAGCAAAGCAATCATACTATGATTTATGATGGGTATTTGTCAGCCAGTAACAACACAGTGCTTATTTCTTTTTTTTAGAGACAGATTCTCACTTTGTTGCCCTCGGTAGAGTGCTGTGGCACCACAGCTCACAGCAACCTCCAACTTCTGGGCTTAGGCGATTCTCTTGCCTCAGCCTCCCAAGTAGCTGAGACCACAGGCGCCTGCCACAATGCCCAGCTATTTTTTTTTTTTTTTGGTTGCAGTTTGGCTGGGGCCGGGTTTGAACCCTCCACCCTCGATATATGGGACCGGCGCCTCACCCACTGAGCTACAGGGGCCACCCTGCTTCTTTCTTTTTTTTTTTAATTGGTGTGTTTTTATATTTGCTTAGGTTTCACCCCCTTCCTCTTATTCTTTTGCTCTTGAAATTATTCCATATGTCATTAGAAAAATAACATAATTTTATAAACATGTAATATGTAAAACTCTGTAGAGAGTACAGTCTCAATAATGTAAATTATATATGTATGTCTACATTCACAGAGTATGTTTTTATATTTGCTTAGGTTTCACCCCCTTCCTTTTGTTTTTTGCTCTTGAAATTATTCCATGTGTCATTAGAAAAAGAACAAATAATTTTATAAACATGTAATATGTAAAACTCTATAGAGAGTACAGTCTCAATAATGTAAATTATATATATGTCTACATTCACAGAGTTAGAAAAAAGGTTTTTTGTTTTTTGTTTTTTGTTTTGTTGTTGGGGATTCATTGAGAGTACAAGAAACCAGGTTACACTGATTGCATTTGTTAGGTAAAGTCCCTCTTATAATCGTGTTTTAGAAAAAAGGTTTTTATGACAAAATATTCAGTGTTTACCAATGATTTATTTTTGCCTTTTGTGTATACTTTTATGATTGTGTAAATATTAACTATTAAAATCATTTACATAGTTTTGACATTCTAAATATTCTACTTTTGTACCAACCCTAAATTACTAAATAATTAAAATAGTTTTATAAAACTTTCTGGCAAACAGAGATTCTTGGAAAAAGTTTATGTGTCATTTATTGAGTTTTGGCTATCAAAGATACTAAATAGATTCTATTTTTAATTATGTTTTCCTGAGCCAAAATTAGATCTTGGTCCATCCAGGATATTTAAAATCAACCTCGTATCATGTTTCCACTAGTAAAATTTAAGTTCCTTGACTTACAATTTTAAAAACAGCTTTATTCTGTGCTTGATGAATAGGAAACTGGTTAACTATTCATATCTGCTTATTGGTCCTTGCCCCCCAATAACTGATCCGCCACCATAATACAGTTTTTCTAATCAATGTCAGTATTTTTACTTAAAATATATGATGGAAAGTTCACAGGCTTTGGAGCCTAATTTAGCATCCACTTACTGACTATGTAACCTTACCCCAGTTATAATTTCTTGCTGAGACTCACTTATCTCTTCTAAAATGGGATTAAGAATTCTTGCTATGTTGTTGTCATGTTCAATATATAGCAATTAAAAATAGTATTCATTATTATTATTCTTGATTATTTTTCAGTAGAAGGGAAATAGCAAAAAATACCCAAAACATCCACATTTTGCAGGGTAGTTATTTATAACATTTACAAACACACATGGAATGGTTGATAATTTGAAATACTTCAGCCTAAAGTTAGATGATGTGAGCTAGATGAATAATCCCATCTCCCACTTTCTGCCATGGTAGGAGTGAATGGCCCAACTAATGGGTGACACTCTGGGAGAGTGAGAACCAATCAATAAAAAATAAAATAGTCTGCACAGCTAAGGACACAACAGTCAAAGAAAATAGACAACCTTCAGAATGGGAAAAGATATTTGCATATTATGAATCTGACAAAGGCTTGATAACGAGGATCTATAGAGAACTCAGATTAATCAACAAAATGAGCTAACAATACCATCTATCACTGGGCAAGAGACACGAACAGATCCTTCTGTGAGGAAGACAAACGAATGGCTAACAAACATATGAAAACATGCTCATCATCCCTAATCATTAGAGAAATGCAAATCAAAACTACCCTGAGATATCACCTAACCTCAGTAACATTAGCCCACATCACAAAATCCCAACATTGCAGATGCTGGCATGGGTGTGGAGAGAGGGGAACACTTTCACACTGTTGGTGGGACTTCCCAAATATGATCTCTTTGGGAAGAAGTATGGAGAATCCTCAAAGAACTCAAATTAAATCTCCTATTGGACCCCACAATCCCACTACTAGGCATCTACGCAGAAGAAAAAAATCATTTTATCATAAGGACATTTGCACTACTTTGTTTATCGCAATTTAGCTCTATTTACAATCGCCAAGATGTGGAAACAACCTAAATGCCCATCAACTCAGAAATGGATTAACAAACTGTGGTATATGTATACCATGGATACTATGGCCATGAAGGCTATGTTAAATAGTTCAATGAAAATATTTCAGATTGTATATGAAGTCAGCACATTGTGCCCCATGATTGCACCAATGTACACAATTATGATTTAATAAAAATAAAAAAAAAATTAAAAAAAAAGATGGTGACTTCACATCTTTTATATCAACCTGGATGGAGTTGAAACACATTCTTCTCAGTAAAATATCACGAGAATGGAAAAGCAAATATCCAATGTACTCAATACTAATATGAAGCCAGTAGACAAACTAATATACACCTACATAGGAGAAAAACTCATTTCAAGTTGGGGGAAGGGGCCCACGGGAGAAGGGAGAGGGGAAGGCAGGTTTGGGGTGCTCCCACAGAATGGGCACAATGCAGGGGTGTACTGGCTTTTCTAAAAAGCTTTTAGTTATGTCTGTACCTTTTGGGTGCAGGGCATAACTACAAGAGGGAGTGTACTTAACAAATTCAAATATTGTGATTTGGTTATTTGTACCCTCACATTAACCCAAAATAAAATTAAATGTCTGCCTTTGTTGAGTCTAGTGGGAAGAGAGAGCAATATACGATATAAGTCAGTAAATTATGTATTATAGAAGAAAGGCATGCAGTGTGAAAATAGAGTGGGGAAGAGAGAATGGGAGTGCTGGTGGCCAGATGTGCAGTTGTAAATGGACTGTTCACAGTCAGCCTCACTGAGAAGGTGTCTTTTGAGCTAACAGGAATATGGGAGGTATAAAGGCACAGGGCTATCTGAAGGAACAGTGAGAGTCACCAGTGCAAACAGATGAAGTGGGGGTGTGCCTGGAGGCTGTGTCAAGATACCCCAACAAGACCATTCCAGGCATGGAGGATATAAGCCTGGTGGGGAAGACAGATAAGTATACAAGCAATTACAACAAATAACAAATACGACCTAAGATCTAGGGAGTGACCTTTAGCAGAGTCAGGGACAACTGGCCTGAGTGAGTGCCAAAGGAGATGATACTTGAAGTTTGACAGGGTTTTGCCAGGTGAAGGGGTTTCCAGACTGATGGACCAGCACATTGGATGTCAGAGTTAACACAAGTGGCCTAGTGTTTTGATCTTTTTTCTAGAGGCCACACTTCATTTTTCCAGTTAGACTCCATGATCTGAAAGCACACCCAGAGTTTTAAATGCATAGCATCCCATTTCAACTCCCATTGAAAGTATGGAACCTAATTTATTCAGCCAAACCTTACTCCTGGTCTTTTAGTTTGGTCCCAGTTTTCTACTATTACACACACAAAGCTACGGTAAACGTCTTTATTTATAACATTTTTTGCACCTGTCCAGCTATTTTCTTAGCACCAACTTTAGAAAATCAAACTGCCAGGTCCAGGGATTTTCATATTTCAAACTTCGGTGCATCTCCCAGTCAGCCTTCTAGCAAGAGTGTGTCAATCCTCAGTCCCACCAGCAGTGCAAGAGAGAGACTGCCCACATCCTCATGAACAGTTTGCTATTCTTACTATCATATCCCAGAAATTAGATGCAAAAATAAATACAAGGAGAAGATGGTTCCAGGATGTGAGGAGGAAGTTTCCTAAACTGATCATTTTTTCATCTCATTTAATAAAAATGAGACCAAGGCCATGCTACTATGCAGAATTTTGAGTTGTGGGTAGGGCCGTTACAAATAGGTGCCAAAGATGAAGCCAATAGGATGATCAGATATATTGTACGTGTTACCGTAGGAAGGATTTAACAACACACTGTAGCATTCTGGCTCTGGGAGAGAGGCAGATCTGAAGTTCAGTTCCAGTTCCAACTCTTACTGGCTGTGTGAACCTTAGCCAAGTGACTCTGTGTGCGCCTCGATGTCCTTGTTGGTAAACTGGGGGTGGTACACGTGGTACATATCTGAGGGAGCAGTTGTGTGAGTCCATCCTAAATTGTCAGCTCTGGTCTGTGAAGAGCTGTTGCAGTTAGGGACCCATACATCCAGTCACGATGAGGCTTCAAGACCCAGCCCTAGTCTCTCTGCCCCCTTTTAGCCTCCCCGAGACCCCTGGCAGTGGAAGGATTTCAGGATTACCTGGATCTTAAAGGATTCTTCACATCTCAATCACCCCTCCTTCCCACTATGCCTGGGGGAGCCTGTGTGTCACCCTGACTGAGATCAGCCTGCCTCATCCCTCTCTCCCATCTGTTGCTAAGGGGAATGGTTTGGGCGGAGGAAGACTTGGCTGGTCTTGAGCTATCTGAAAGGATAACGGTGCCTCTGACTTGTGGACAAAAGAGAAATTCCGTGGAGACACACAAACCACACAAACTGGAGGTTGGGGATAGGCTAGTTCTGTTGCTGTCCAAGGAATCCACTTCAGCATTCATTAAGCATTCCCTTAACATCCCACCACCATCATCATTACACTCTCCGACATTGCCGAATCCACTCTTGTGCTTGTCAGGGACCAGGCTCAGTGTAGCTCCTGGAGCCAGACTGTCACATCCTCATTTTAATACTAAATAAGCACTGTCTGCACAGCATGGGCAGCATTTCATTTTTCCTACACTTCCTTCAGAAGCGGAGTAATGTATTCTAGCAGAGGCGTAGTGCAGCGGACCGGCTCTGTGCGAATCACTCACACAGGGCACACCTGGGAAAGGCAGGGCTTATTATCCTGAACGTACAAACCTCAGGCTCCTTGTGTATCTCCAGCAGATAATAACATCTACATGACAGGGTGCTGCAAACCATAAGAGACATGTAGGAAGTATAGGTTTGGAAGTCTAGTCACCTGGAGTCTGACCTCTGGCTCCACCACTCACCAGCCGCAGGACGCCAGGCAGGTGTCTAAACTTCCCAGCTTGCTTCCTCATCTGAAATAGTGATAATGGTAATTCCTATTTTAGGGGCTTGAGATGAGGATTAAACGAGCTAATGCATTTCAATGGCTTGGTATGGGTTGTTTGGCACATACTAACATCTTTAAAAAACGGTTGTAATGATTTTCATTCTCATCACTATTATGAAAGGATCAGGAACAGAAAGAAGATTCAGCAAAGCCGACAGAGAATGGAGCACCAACAAGGCCAGGGAGGGGGGACCCGTGAGAGAGGGGAAGTCATGGAAACCAAAGGAAAAGATGCCAGGAAGGAGGGAGATGACGTAAAAAGGGCACTCAGAGGCCGGTATTTTCTGACAAGACAAAAGAGAGATTTTCATCTCTTGGCGACCAATGAGAACGAAGGCAGAAAGGAAAAAAATAAGCCTGAAGCTTTCAATGAAGGATATCTAACACGCAGTTCTCTAAAAGCCTTCTTCTGGCTGACTCCATCATCTGATCTGATCTGAATACCCAGGTAACCAATTAGGGAGAATACATATTTCTTGAATAAAGGGAAAACCAATATCACACAAGGTGAAACAGGTTGGTGAAATAAAAATTTAGACAATTTCAAATTTACACAGCACAGAAGAGGATGGGGAAGGGAAGGAAAAGGGGATGAATCACAAAGCAGGTTTTCAAAGCAGCAGTCTATACCGAACACCCAAGCTCACTCCAGTGAAAAGGAAGTTGCTGGTATGAATAGAATTTATTTTTTGTTTTATTGTTCTACTCTACCTGGTAATAGAAAGAAATTATTACTGTATAATCTGTGTCTTTGGGCAAATCATTCAACATGTGTTTGTAAAGTAACACAGAAAAAGTGAGCAGGAAATGGAAAAATATTCTAATATGAACTAAATGTGAAGGGTAGATACCCACAAAGGGTAGATTTAGGGAGAGTAGGGATAAATAAAGGGTTGAAATCTATGTAAGCTGTGAATGTTGGGGGCTCCTGTGACTTTGGGGGGTCTCAGTGAAGCTGCCTCCTGCCTGTGGGCCTGGGAGGGGTCCCCTTTGCCTCTGGAGACATTGAGGTTGCTGCCAGGGGCCCAGAGATGCCCAGAAGGGATGCAAGGAGTGGTCCTCTTGAGTCTCCTCCTGACCCAGTTCTTGACTAAATGATTGGGGCAGAAGGATCCTCCCAGTCTCCTTTTGGCCTTGAGTGTTAGTGAGGCTGAGGCTTAAGGCAAACACTAAATGCTAGCAAGAGAGGGATGATGGGCAGAGCGTGGGGTGTGGTGAGCCTTCACACCTGCCACCAAGAGCTCAGTGTGGCTCCACAGGGATAACCGGTGGTGACTGTATAGGTCAGATTGTGGGGTCATGAATGGAACAGGAACAAAAAGCCAAGGAGGAGCTGAGGAGCTGTTTCTAGAACAAGAGCACTTCAAGCTAGGTTCTGGGCATGACAGCCTAGGTCAGTGGTTCTCAACCTTCCTAATGCCTTGACCCTTTAATACAGTTCCTGTGGGTCACGACCCACAGGTTGAGAACCACTGGCCTAGGGGTTCTTATAGCACCTGGCTACCACCCCTCCCTCAGGGCCTCAGCCAGAGCCCCCTTTGTCTCTACTGAGCAGGCCATCAACTGCTAGCACAGTTTGAACCCTAGTACCCCGCCCCAGGACCTTCAACCTAAGGTATTTTTGGTACAACCCAGCCCAGACTTCTGCATGAAACCCTAGGGTCTGTGATTTGCCCCAGGTTCCCTGTCCAAGTCTAGGCGTGAGTCCCCTGGTCACAGCACCTTTCCCCTCTCCCCTTACCCATCCTGCTCTGTGCTTCTCCCAGACACACCAGCTCCCAGTGCTACACATTCTGTCCTATCTGCTCTATGAAGCCCCCACGTCCATCACGGCAGGTTTCTCAGGCCCCCAGATCTGTACATTCATTTCACTCTCTGCTCCTGCCTTAAATGCACTCATTCCCATCCCCTTCCCAGCCTCGTCATACTCAGAAAAATAGGGACTTTGGCACCTACGAGAAACATAGGGAACATGCCCTCTTTCATCACCCTCTAATATGAGACCCGGATATGTGACAGGGCAGTTTCCTTAGGAGCAGGGAACTTCCCTCTCTACTCTCCCTCCCATGAATGCTCTCTGCTCTGCTACAATAGTGCATAGGATAGGAGCTTCCTGGCTTATTGATTCCCACGTTCTTTCACATGCCCTGGCATCTAGACTCCTTCTTTCCATTCCTCCTTAGGAAGGAATTAGAGTCCTCAGTCTACTGTGTCCACTAGCACAACAATCCCCAATCTTTTTGGCACCAGAGACCAGTTTCATGGAAGACGATTTTTCCACAGACCGTGGGGCAGTTTCGGGATAATTCAAGCACATTACATTTATTGTGCACTTTATTATTATCATATTGTGATATATAATGAAATAATTATACAACTTATCATAATGCAAAATCAGTGGAAGCCCTGAGCTTATTTTCCTGCAACTGGACATCTGGAGCTGATGGGAGACAGAGATACCTGCAGCGTGTAGTTTATGTCCTCAGCAATACATCGTGTCATCAGGCATTAGATTCTCTCAAGATCTAGATCCCTCGCGGGTGCAGTTTAAAGCAGGGTTTGCACTCCTATGAGAATCTAATGCCCCCCTGGTCTGACAGAAGGGGGAGCTCAGGCAGTGATGCCAGCGATGGGGAGTGGCTATATTGATGAAGCTGTGCTTGCTCACCTGCTGTTCACCTGTCCTGCTGTGCGACCCAGTTCCCAAAAGGTGACTGACTGGTACCTGTCTGCAGCCCTGGGGGGTTGGGGACTGCAGGTCTAGAATGTAACTTCAGTGTCCAGGGTGACACTTGGGTGCTGTCAGGAGCTGAGCCTGCTGATGCTGAGCTTAACTGGGGAGGGGCCAGAGGACAGTGTCAGCCCACAGGAGAAATTTCATGTTGTGACCACCATGTTGTCTGGCTGCAGCAGCAGCCATCTAAAATCCACCCAGAGGAAGAACTGCCCCTCCCCAAAGTGAACAGAGCCCCTGGAATCCTCACCAGACTCCCCCCATCCCACCATCAGACTCCTCTGGATACATTAGAGAAGAAAGTATTGGGGGTTTGTCAACTGGTAGGTACCCTAATTTGGCTCTATGAGGGCTGTCGTGGTAAAGGGGCTCTGTCCTTTTGCTTTTGGAAATCTTTCAGCCCAACTCTTCTTCCCTTTTCTTCACCTGCAAAATGAGCTTAACCAAAACCCCACTGCAGAGTGTGAACCACCCTTTATAGCTTTTCACTATATTTTTTTCTTTACTTCTTCCTAAAATAATACCACAGAGACATTAAAATCAATGCTGATATATTTATTGACATAGAAAGCAGCTCACAACATATATTGTTTGGTGAAAAAATACAGAGTATAGAACAGCACTTATATTTACTTTCATCTATACATATATCTATCTATCTGGATACATTGGTATAGGGAAATATCTAGAAGGATGCTCATCAAAGGGTTGACAATAGTTATGTAAGGGTGTAGAGTTTGGGGTAATTTTTACTTTTTGTACTTTGAAGATTCAACAATGAACGGTACCACTTTCACAAAGAGAATAAAGCCATCAGGGAAATGGGCATACACAGAAGATAGAGCCATAAGCAGCAGGGTGACAAAGCAAGGGCAGAGGTCAGGCCATCTCCCTCAGTTGTGCTGGTATCCAAGACCCTCTTCTCCTCCACCCCAAAAGATAACTGCTTTGTGGATTGACTCATGCAATTAGAAGCCCCCCCGTTTTCCCATCATTGGACTCTGAATATAAGTAAGGGCTCATTTAAAGCTGGCGGCTATCACCTTCCTCTGCCTCAAAGAGGTCATGGTGTGCGCCTGACCCCTCTTCCTCGGGATTGGTCAGCTCCTGCAGGGTGATGATCAGATTCTCAAAAACCTGGCCCTTGTTGCTCCCATTGCCACAGGTTTCCTTTGAGTGGCCCTCCTCCCCACAATATGAGCAGCAGATTGTGTATTTTCGCTTCCTGCCTCTACGCACATCCCCAGGGCCATCATTCTTATGCCCAGAACCATCACTGGAGGAAGCAACCTGAGGCACATAATTGTTGGTGGAATCAACAAACAGCACTTGATCCTGAGATCTGGCCCCATCTCTGAAGGAAGGGGCACCAAGTGGAGGATCCTGAGACTCCACCAAGATCACATCCTCATCTGAGTCATCCAGGCTATCATCTATCTCTATCACATTGCAGTCAGCACTGCCATTGGCTATCGGTGGGGGGGCCTGAAATGACACAGGGCTAGATGCCCTATCCACCAGTGACTCAGACCTTTTGGGCCGCTTCCGTTTACTAAAGGTGTCATCCCAATCCTCTTCCTGCCTTATCATTTTGATTAAGTCCAGGAAGTCAGGAAGGCGCTCCTGCTCATTTGCATACAGCCTGAGAAGTTCCTTAATCCTGAAGCGCAGCTCCCTATTCAGCTCAGCCCCTAAAAGGAGCTGTTGCAGGCGAGTCTGGTTGGCATCTTTCTCAGCTAGGATGCCTGCCTGAATAGCATTCTGGAGCTGCACCTCTAAGCGGATCACATAAAGGGAGGCTTTCTCCCCTTGCGCCTGCAGGGTGTTAAAGAATTTACCATGGGCAGTCACACTGCTTTCAGACTCCCCAAACACCAATTTCATGGCCCTCAAGAAATCTGCCACACTTAAGTTGGGGTTGGCTGCCTGAAGTAAACGCATGACCTCCCGGGCAGGGCCCCTGAGAGTTTTCATCAAGCGCTTGAGCTTCTCCTCCTCAGACATATTCCAATCTGGCAGGACCCCATTGACTTGGGTCAGCCAGTTTTCAAAGGTTTCCTCCCCCTGGCCTGGCACCACACTCCCAGAGAATAACTTCATGTTTCTCTCTGCCATGTTGGCCATTAAAGGACCAAGACTCCTCCCCAGGGACCTCAGCATGGAATGTGCCCAAGGCGGCAAGGGCGCATTCTGCCCACGGCTGTTACCCACACGTGCAATGAGGCTAGCCATGACTAAGGATGACAAGCTGTCTGAATATAACAAGATGCTCAGGCTTCTTAGAAAAGCCTAATCTGCAGGTGTTCAGGGAGAAGGGTGGCTCTTCCTTCCTCCTATTTCCGTAGGGG
>CAUYRH010119103.1:0-20569 GCA_963574655.1 Perodicticus potto
GAGAGGCTAATTAAGGACACAACTCCCTTCACCATAGCTTCAAAGAAAATGAAATACCTGGGAATAACAAAAGAGGTGAAGGACCTCTATAAAGAAAATTATGAAACCCTAAGAAAGGAAATAGCAGAGGATATTAACAAATGGAAGAACATACAATGCTCATGGCTGGGAAGAATCAACATTGTTAAAACATCTATGCTTCCCCACCTAGACTGACCACAAGAAGGGAGCCGTGGGGTGCAGTGGGTAGTGACAAGGACCAAGGATCGCAATTCCCCTGGTGATGCACATGATGGATTGGGGAAGGGCGCAGATTCCTGCATTTTCTCCTGTCCATTGGCAGTCCTGGCGGCCTCTGCACACCCAGGACTCAGCCTGTAGGTGGTCCATGGAGGACTGTGAAGTGCGGGCAACGAGCTGACCCATAGCCCAAAGAACGGGGCGGGGGTGAGGATGTCAAGATCCTCATCAAGAAAACAGGAGCTACTGATTTGGGCACTTTAAGAAATACATTCATACACATCTTTTCAAACATATTATAGGGAGCATAATTCTCAGCTTAGTATCTAAGGAAGGCAGGCTAACTCCACGTTTTCCTGTGACAGGCACATACTGTGAAGCAGAGTTCTCTAGTCTCCCAGTTGCTTCTCCCTGCTCATTATATAATAAATGCTCTGAAAGTTAAGGGAACAGAAGAAAGGTCACCCAGATTCCCACTGCCCTTAGGCTACCACGGGGAGGAATTTTGCCACCTCTCCTTTCAAATGGTCATTCCCCAGCAGGTGTACTGTTCATTTAAGTGTTTCCTCTGTTGCTGGAGGTCACACATGCCACGATTGTTTTTTAGCTGAGGCATACACTCTCAGTAGGTAGAATTTCCATAGTGCATTTATTTCCTTTGCTTGCTGTTGATACATAGCTTGTTTTCATGTATTCACCATTATACTCCTGTTACAGAGAAAGTGTCACTGTGAACTTTTATCCATAAATAATACTCACTGCTGGACTGAATCCCGGACACCATTTTCAGGCATTGAAATGCTTACCAATACCATTTTCAGGCATTGAAATGCTTTTGATGTTTGCCATCAAAATTAATATCCATTTTCTGCTTTTTGGGGTAGTTGGGGCTTGCATTGTTTCAGTTAGCAGATAGCAGCTGGACCAGGTGACTGGGCTCACCCAAGGCTGAGTTTGCCAGAAGTCAACTCTCAGCCAGGTGGTTCTCTGGCCCTGGCCCCTGCAATTCCAGACTCCCAGCTGGTGGCCTCCCTGAGGTCACTGAGGGCTCTGAACTGCACTGCCTTGTCCTGACAGTGGAGGGAAGATGACAGTTTAGTCTGGAAGTGCAGCACCCCAAGCCCCGGAGACCAGCTCAAGGTAAGTGGCAACCCCAGAGGAAGATGGAGGTGGGGTGGCAGGAGCGGGCTCCGTCGCAAAGCCACGAGAAGGAGATTAGCTGAAAGGAGATTTTCAGAAGGGGCCGTGTGCGGGTGGTGAGGGCCTGCTTTCCCTGGCGTCTCCAGCACTGCCCCATTCACTCACAGGGAAGGGCTGTTGCCGTTTCACAGTTTGTTTTTCAGTTTTGTGTCCTGGTAGTTAGAAGCTTTCCTCCATCATCTTCAATTTTAAAAATATATATTTTAGTTATTGGAGTTTATTTACAGAGAGAACTTAAATCCACAATATGTAGCTAAAGACAAACAATCCTAGTCCTGAAAACAATTTTGGGAAAATGACACCTTGATGCTTCAATTTTCTCAGATATGTAAAAAGCTTGTATTTTTGAAGTTCCTGCTTACACCTCAAGACTTAGCTTGGAACACTTGCTCTGTCCCCTTCAGGATGGACAAGGTCCTGCCCACTGTCCCTCCCTTCATAATCCTTCCTACGACCCCATCGAGTTGAGTTTTCACGTGCTTCTCTCCCTCCCAAATGTCAGCAGAAACGTATCTGCAGGAGCTCATGTCTAGGCCCAAAGTTATGAAATAAACATCACTGCTTCTAACTAAAGTGATTGTCTAAAACCCTGCATTCAAATTGTGTTTAACTGATTTAAATTTGATCGAGCTGGTGCTGGGAATGCCAACGGGGGCTGGAAGGGGCGTTGGTTCTGCACACTGGCTTCCTGCAGGCTCTGACTGGGGAGGCGGGTGGGAGGGATGCAGGGGCCACACCTGAGAATTCAGGTTGTGGGTCCTTCTCCCACCCCTGCAGGAAGGCAAGAAGCAAGTGGGCTCCATTCAGGGTTAGATCTCCAGCCTCTCGTGCCTGGCACCTAGTAGGTGTGCAGGAAATAAATGTTGAATGAATGAAGAAACAGACTTCCAAGTGCACAATAAGTAGCTCTTCCACCTCCCACTATTCACTTCTTGGTTCTCGGTCTCTCTCAAAAACATGAACGTTCCTTCCTGCCTTATAAGCTGCCAAGCAAGCCTCCCTGCAGACTAGCTTGAGGGCAAGGTTTTCTTCTGAAACGGATTGAGCCTGGAGGAGATAGGTTTCCCCTAGAATCATCCTTCTCCTGACCTGCTGCTGAGCTAGACTGTGCCTCTGAAGAATGGACATTCTTGCTAAGAAACTGGTTATTCTGGCTGTATTCCTAGAGCATCTGCTTCATCCGATGGGAAATAACGCATAATTTTCCTTTCTTTTTTGAATCCATTGTTAAAACTGGATGTGTCTAGTTGGATTTGCAGCACCCTCCTAGCGGGCCCGGTAATGCCCATACTCAACAACTCAAACACTGAGACATATTCTATAGCAGGTAGTCTAAGATACTAATAAGTCATGGAAATAGTAACAAAAAAATGCCCCCCCCCAAATAAGTTTTCTGCCATCAGTCATCCTTTGGAGAGGGCTTCCCTCTGCAATAGGGCCCTGAGTCAGTGAGTCCCGCTAGATCCTCCCTGGAGGTCCTGTGCCTTCAAACCCCACCAGAGTGGCCTTTATAACTGCCCTGTGCACACGCCCCTTCTGCAAACTCAGTGGTCCCAGGGCCTCGTCCAGAGGGACCCTCAGAAACACCTGCAATTTGTTTATAAATTCAGATTCCTGTGCTCTCTCTAACCAGGCAGGTCTTGACCTTGGACAATGGATTAGTTTCCTGTGGCTACTATAACAAATTGCCACAAATACAGTGGCTTGCAGAATCCCACAGGTTTATTATTTCATAGTTCTGCAGATCTGAAGTTTGACACGGATCTCACGAGGCTCAAATCAATGTATTGGCAGGGCTATGTTTCTTCATGAGGCTCTAGGGAATAATCCACTTCCTTGGCTTTTCTGGCTTCCAGAGGCCACTTGCATCCTTGGCTTTAGCCCCTTCCTCCATCTTCAAATCCGACAATGTCACCACTCTGACTTTTGCTTCCATTGCATCCTCTCCTCAGACCCCTTGGCTTCTTCTTCACACTTAAGGACCCTTACGACTACATAGGGCCTACACGGATAATCTGGGATACTTGCTCCACTGCAAAATCCTTAATTTAGTCACAGCCCCAATGTCCCATTGCCACCTGGAGAAACATATTTAGAGATGACAGGGGTTGGGATGTGGACATCTTTGGCGGACTATGACTCTGCCTTCTCCACAATCTAGAGTTTTCCAGTTCCTAGGCTGCATTCACCTCTGCCTACACAGTCTGCACCCCAATCCCAGGTCTGGCTTGTCCTCATCTGGGGACTGTGCGTGCTCACCTACCTATTCTCTGCCTTTTAGGATCTCTCCCAGCTCAGGAGCCCTGCCCAGGACTTTCTCCTTAGGGGGGCTTGTCCCTTAGGTAGATTTGGGTAACCTTCCTCCCCATCCTTCTTGGTACTGGACCTAGGCCAGTCTTTCCTAGACCCTGAGCCCGGATTTTGTCCTTTGCTTTCCTTCTCAAGGATCTGTTCTGTGACTCCCCTTGCTTTCCTTGCTCCTTCCTGGTCCCTTCTCAAGTCATCCATCAGGTGCCCTCACGTCTCCATCCTGATGTTGTCTCAAGTCTACACTGAATTCTCCTGTATCCGCCTGAGTTAAGTTCCTTGTAAGTTTTTGTCTCTGTTACCACCAAGAACTCACAGCAGGTCTCCCCTAAACCCCTTTCCCAGAGCTGGTGGATTACCATTCCACAAACTAAATCTGATCGTATTACTCTCCTGATTAAATAAAACAAAATGTTCACTGCATTTGGAATGCACAAAATGTACAACACATACTACTCTTCTGTAGTCTGCTGACATTTGAATGGGATCTTGCTGTCACAATGTTTGATCCTTCACAGCCACTTGCTGTGTTGGTCCACGGTTCGTGCATGGACAGACTTGCTAAATTCCGGAGCTGTGTGATCATGAAGACTAGATCCCACGAAAATTAAATGGCTAATCAATTGGATGTGATGGACCATTCCCTGAGCTTGATCACTTGGATATAAACAGTGTTGGTCTCTCAATATTCTAAATATGGATAGGAAGTGTGTGCTCAGAATGGGCAGCATTATATATACACATATATATATATATATATATATATATATTCTTTACCATTGTAGTTTTAACTAGACACATCTGGAGGGTCTTTTGGTCTTTCCATGAACTTGTAGAGAAAGGAGCTTCCTGATTGGGAGACCAATTTTTTCTTATCCAACCTATGGCATAATATCAGCTTACAAACTTGGCAATTAAACAGCAGAGGAAGTCAGGAAGAGAGGCAAATTAAAAACGATGATGAGCTATCATTTTTTGCTGTATATTTTTAGCAAAGACTTTTAGGGTTATTGTGCATATCTAGTTACCCAAGGAGAGAGGACACTGGCTTTGCAATTCTGAAAAAAGGCGTGGTAGTTTGTGTCCAAGGTTTAAATCTGACTTAAAAATGAGTTTCATCCAAGTCTGAAAATAATAAAAGTCATACAAAAAGATCTATCTATAAGAACCTTCTGGTAGAGTTATTTATAAAATGCAAGGTTTTTGAAAAGCGAAAACTAAATGATGAACAATAGAAGAATGATCATATCAGTGGTACGTTCATGGGTCAAGATAAGATACGACCAGTGAGCATAGTGAGGCTCGTAAATGTTCTTAATCATGTGGACATAAATTCCTCATGCAGCATAAAGTGAAAAAAAATGCCCATAGAAAACAATTCCAACTATTTAAAAAAAATCTATGCTAAGGCTGAAAGCATACTAGTACTCTTGGAATATAGATGCTCGTACTATAGTATTCACTGCTTTTTATTTATTTTCACTCTAATCTTTCACAATGACAATAATTGTTTTTATTATTCTAGAACAACACAGTTATAGGCAGCAGAACCAACAGTTACATTCCAGAGCTCTGGTGATGTGCCAGGCATGGGGCTGGCTGTCTGACTGGTGTGACTTTCGAGCCACACTGCACCCTGCCAGATGTGCTGTGTAAGATCTGTTTTCATCCTGAGGAAACTGAGATGCAGATAACAAGTCAGTAGGAGGAAGAGTGAAAATTTGAATAGGGGTCCTCATCACGTCCATGATGCCTCAGGTTTCACTTAGTGAACCTCTAGGGCTTACGTACCTAATGCAACTCTTAAGGGTCCAAAACAGTAAAAAAAAAAAAAAAAATCTCTTAAACGGGGCGGCACCTGTGCCTCAGGGAGTAGGGCGCTGGCCCCATATACCGAGGGTGGTGGGTTCAAACCTGGCCCCAGCCAAACTGTAACAAAAAAATAGCCGGGTGTTGTTGTGGGCACTTGTGTTTCCAGCTACTCAGGAGGCTGAGGCAAGAGAATTGGCTAAGCCCAGGTATTGGAGGTTGCTGTGAGCTGTGACGCCACGGCACTCTACCGAGGGCGACAAAGTGAGACTCTGTCTTTAAAAAAAAAAAAAAATCTCTTAAACTCCTTAAGAAATACTTTCAAAGCCTGTTGGAACTTATAAATGTGATGCTATCCCCTTAAAATATCTAATATCTGTGTTCAGTTGAAATGAAATCTAATTTTTATAATACTGGTTGCTAGCAGCGATTAGATTTTGGTGAACTGTGGCACTTTTGGAGACGTGGTTAGCAGAGCACATCTCAGGCAGTCAAAGTTCCTGAAATGAACATATCTAGGTTGGCGTCAGCCCCACCAGGTGTTCATTTTCATACGTGAAGTTGGCAGAGGGTAGCAACAGGCAAGAATGTAACTTAGGCCTGACCTTGACTGTCCAAGGACGACTGTCTAATATTCTGAAGACAACCCCCAAACTCACTCTAAGCTCCTTTCTTTCATTCTTAGGAAATCAGAGTTTGTTGAGCTAGAATAACTGCTATGGACCATCTGGTCCAAACTCCTTATTTTAAACTTGAGGAGCTGGAAACTCAGCCAGGGAGAGAATTACATTTTTGCTACACAAAACCCACTGTTTCTTTCATGGACAATAGCAGGAATTATTTCACATAGGAGACAACCAAAAAGCTCAGGGAAGTGTGTCAACTTTCTCAAGATGCTTAGATGTTCACTCTCTGTAGAAGTCTCTCCGAGTCTCTCCAACACTTCTCGGACCAGCTCTGAGCTGCAGGGGGTGAGGGCTGAGTCTTACAATGGGATAAGCTCCCCCCAAAGTAGTGAGATTTTAGCCCATCTCTTTTTGGTTTGGGGATTATTCCCTTTCATTGCCATTGAAGGGATAATGTGATTGAATAACTTCAACAATAAAATTCTGCCCATTTTTAGGGCTTTAATAAGTATTTATTAGATGCATGAGTTTATTCACTCACTGTTTATTGAAGACCAACCCTGAGTCAGACAGTTTTTTAGGTGCTAAAATATCAAGGTAACTGGGCGGTGCCTGTGGCTCAGTGAGTAGGGCACCGGCCCCATGTACCAAGGGTGGCGGGTTCAAACCCGGTCTTGGCCGAACTGCAACAAAAAAATAGCTGGGCGTTGTGGCGGGCACCTGTAGTCCCAGTTACTCGGGAGGCTGAGACAAGAGAATGGCCTAAGCCCAGGAGCTGGAGGTTGCTGTGAGCCATGAAGCCATGGCACTCTACCAAGGGTGACAAAGTGAGACTCTGTCACTAAAAAAAAAATCAAGGTAACTAAGACACAGTTCTTACATCCATGAAGAGTGAAGACTTTTATTCCTCTTATAACACAACCAACAAATACGTATAATAGATAGTCATCCTATCGTTTAATGGTCACTTACTAAATTTTCACTCTGTGCCAGACATTGTGCAGAGTCACAGGGATACCGGATTGCGGATGTGCTCAATACCTTCAAGGAGCTTAGGAGGAGCAGGTGTTGGGGCACGAGTTACGGTGGCAATGCAGGTGAGGCTGTGTGGGCAGCTTGGGGAGGGCAGGCTTCTCTGACCCTGGACTACGCATTGGGGCAGGTCTCAGTGGTTTAGGGAGACTCAAGGGATATTATTAGTCAGCATATGAGCTATTCCTCCAGCCTCATTTCTTTCTTTTTACTATTTCTAATTCTTCTTTTTTAATTTAATTTTTTTTATTAAATCATAAACACATAGATCATGTATACATTAATGCATTTATCGGGTACTATGTGCTGATTTCATATGGAATTAGGAATGCTTATATCACACTGGTTAATATATACCTCACCTCCTTTACTTAATTACTGACATTTATACTCTATACTAATAGATCCGACATGTAGACATGTACCCTTGCCTTCTGCACCATAGGTGTGATCCCACCATTCACCCTCCCTCGATCTGACCTCCCCCCTCCCCTCCCATCCCCCCTCCTCCCTCCTTCATCTTGGGCCATAGTTGTGATCTATTCTTCATATGAAAGTGTGAGTGATTGTAAGTTGGTTTCATAATAGTACTGAGTACATTGGATATTTTTTCTTCCATTTTTGAGATACTTTGCTAAGTAGGATATGTTCCAGCTCCATCCATGTAAACCTAAAAGAGGTAGAGTTTCCATCTTGTTTTAAAGTCCAGCCTCATTTCTCTCTGCATGTTTCTTTAGGGAAGAAAGAGCTGGAATTTAGACTGCATATCTGGCGGCACCTATAGCTCAGTGAGTAGGGTGCCAGCCACATACACTGAGGCTGGTGGGTTCGAGCACGACCTGGGCCTGCTGAACAACAATGACAACTGCAACAAAAAATAGCCGGGCCAGGCATTATGGCAGGCTCCTGTAGTCCCAGCTACTTGGGAGGCTGAGGCAAGAGAATTGCTTAAGCCCAAGAGTTGAGGTTGCTGTGAGCTGTGATGCCACAGCAT
The DNA here is from genome assembly GCA_963574655.1 of Perodicticus potto. Taxonomy (NCBI): domain Eukaryota; kingdom Metazoa; phylum Chordata; class Mammalia; order Primates; family Lorisidae; genus Perodicticus; species Perodicticus potto. The sequence continues at coordinate 8,209 of CAUYRH010119103.1, forward strand.
TTTACCAAGGGCAATATAGTGAGACTCTGCCTCAAAACAAAAAAAACAAAAACAAAAACAAACAAACAATAAAACCCTGCATGCTTCCACCAACAGGTTAATTATGGAGAAGGACTTTGCTAGGACGTCTCCTTTTTTCTCTGAATGGGAGATGGAGCCTCATATGTGACCAAACTGCCCAAATCTGAGTCAACATCTGTGGCTCAAGTTCTGCTCTGTGCTGATCTGGACAGGGGCTGAAGAGGCCCAGAAAGTAGAATTTGATGTATGTGGGGGAACTGAGTTTTCCGATTCTTTTCTTCATCAATGCATTCGTTCTCCAAAAACATGAGTGGTTACTAAAGGTCAGCCATGGACAGATCCCTGAGGATATGACACAGATGAGTGCCCTTGAGAAAACGCTTACTCTGGGAGGACCTGCGGAAGAGCAGAGGGGCTGCTTCTGCCCACCCCTCCTCTCCAGGCCTTCCCCAAAGACCTGCCACTCAACGGTGAAAACAGCAACAAACTTTCCCACTAAACCAATTTCTTATGTCACAAATTTGGTAAAAATGATTACAGTTTGCCTGATGGAAAATAAATGGGAGAAATTTACTATCTTAATTCACTAGTGAAAGCATGTTATGTATGCAAGTGTGCATGTGTGCATACTTTGTTCCAGAAAGGACTGAAAATTGCTTATAAAGAAAAATATGATACCTTTATTTAATTGATTTTCTGGTTTTCTTTTGGGAAATTTGCTTCTTTTGCATCTAAATCACTGGATTAGCAGCAGAACAAAACCGGAAGGGAGCCCCCCTTACCTGCTGTAGGCCTCAGACAGGCTGCCAGGCCTCAGGGTCTCACAGCCGAATGGGCCCTTTGTAATTTGTGTGCATGATGTGATTGAGGCCAGAAAGAACTGTGGAAATGTTGGCTCAGTCTGAATGTCATTTATACATTCTGGCAAAATATCCTGAACATCGCCCGTACTTTAAGGGACTTCAGTGTTCCTACCAGCTCCTGTACAGCGTTAAGGCACAACGGAGGTATAGTTCACCAGGAAAAAAAGATATGTCTTTTTTGCTTATTTATTTGTATCATTGGCATAACCACGTTGGCCATTCCCACCAAGAGTCTCTTTTTAATGAGCTAAGCCTTAAAAAAAACAACACCACACTTTAAAAAGTCTGTGAAAGATCTGGGACATTCCTGGAAATAGTATGAGCTGGGCCCATAGCAGCATTTGGGTGGTGCAGGTATGAACACCCGGAGCTATAGTCAAATACTGGTAACTGTGAAGGTAGGCCGAGTCCCGCTGCAGTCTTCTGGATTCGTGACGCCAAGAGCCCAGAGGTCTGGTTCTTCTGGTTTCCTTATGTGGAGAGCTGAGGCCTGGCCAGACTCTGCTGAAAGTAGGACATTGATGTCAGCCCTGCCGCTTACCCCTTCTCTGACTGGCCTGCAAGGACCTGAACCACGTTGGCCATTCCCACCTGAGAGTCTCTTTTTTATGATCCCCAGGGTCTCAGAGCTAGGCCTACGGGTTCTGGGGCACAGAGACTCCCAAGCGGGACTCACAGAGCATGCACTGGTCCTGTAAGCCTGAACTACCAGCTCTGATCTGGTAGCAGCAGCAGCTCCACCGTGGACGTGTGCCCAGGCTTGCTCAGGAGACGGTGACATTTTTGCTATAGGGATGAGCTGACCTAGTTAGAGCCTGGGTCTGCCTCTTCTGTTGTGGGTGCACATAGGAACCCCAGAGACCTCCAAGGTATCAGCCTCACCCAATCCCTCCCAGTCCCTGGAGTGTATGTCTAGTCCCTGTGTGCCCCTGAAACAGCACCATGTCACTAGTGGAAAAGTATTTCTAACATGCAAAGGAACAAGCTCTCTAGAGTAATTTGAAAGGCAGTGACTGAGGTCTTGTGGAGCTGCCTCTGAGCCTTCTGAATGCCAACCTGTGAACGTCCAGCCCAGGAATGTAGCTGTCTTGATTAGCTCCTTCAAATGTCCTAGGGCATAGATTAAAGTAATCTGCATACACCCGCATGCCAGGCTTGGCCAGTTCCTACATCACGGACACATAGCCTTCCCAGCTGCAGCAAACACAGTACCCACGACCCCTGCAGGCCCCCACATTCAACCTCCTGCTCCCCAGAAGACCCTGGGCTTTCTCAGGCTTCCCTGGTCTTGGGTCTCACCTTCTCCATTTGTCAAACTCAGACATCCCCATCTTTCAGGCCCACACCAGACATTGCTTTGGGATGGGGGTGCAGATCTTCCTTCCGCCCCAGTGCAGAAGCCCCGCTCCCTGCTCCCACAGGACCATGAACTGTCCTAAGTGGACTCCAGCCCTGGAGTCACGTAGGGCTGCTGTGCCCTTGGCCCTGCCACCTGCAGCCCTCAGGTCCAGGCCTTGCTTCACGGGTTTGTGCAGGCAGGTGGCAGACCTGCTGCCCGAGCTGAGGGCATCATTGACACCCACCGCCAGTTGCTCTCCGAGGTGCCTCTGGCTGCTTGAGGTCTACAACTGTGGTTATCATGGTAACTCACTGAGAAACCCATGCAGTGTGCACGGATCCACAAAATTGCTTAGTCAGGTTTATGTGGGGCTTTCTGGAAATGCTGTCACACTTCATGCCCTCTTCCTGGACTTGTTTTTGGCCTTCAAGTTTACATTCCCTTCCCGAGGTTCTCCCGGGCCAGAGGAACCATCGTACAGCATGAAATCTGTGCTCAAAGCATCTGTGTAGAGGCATGGGGTGGGGGCGTGGGGGACTGCAGCAAGCCAAGTTCCAGAAAGGTCTCAAGTTCCTGTGAAAAATAGACAACACGGGCTGTCAAAGCAAAAGGTTTGATAAATTTATTCCATCTTGTTACGTTCCGGGAAGTTTAGAGTCCAGGTTACCATGGTCATTTCTGGTGTCTGAAAGCCACTGTCATACCCGTTTCCTACGCCCCTGTTCAGACACGGTCTCAGGAAGGCGGACATACACTCATTTGCATATTGTCCACGGGCTTTTTTTCATGAAAATGGCCAAGTTGAGTATTCTCAGCAGGTTCACCAAACCTAAAATACTTGCTACCAGGCCCTTGTAGGAAAGGTTGTGGGCTCCTGTTAGCATGCCGTCTCTCATTTCCTCCCCTGGACCCTCAGTGTCCATCTATGCTAGCCAGGGGCACTTCCAATGCTCCCTTCTTTCCTTCCTTCCCTTACAGACAGATTGGGTGTTTTAAAAAAATATGTAAAAGCAGAGAGGGTCTCAGTGGGCTGGTCAGGACGCAGATGCAAGCGGCGGTGCCGGGGCAGGTGCCGGGGCAGGTGCACCCCACGTGAACTGAGCAGGCCTCACACCTGGGCCCCGTGCTTCCATTTTCAGTGTTCTTTTTATTCTTAGCCTGAATAGCAACATGCAAAGTTAAGCCTGACACAACATTTGCAAAGTGATAACACCAACGGATTGGCCGTGATGGTGGGATTACTCTGTAACTTTCTTGAGTATATTTCTGAGTTTTCCACAACAGCCATGCACTGTCCTGGGATGAGAAAAATCCTCCCTGTGAATCCAGACTTCAGCCCTCTACGTGCTTCCTAAATTTGTGAAATGGAGCTAAGACGAACACTTTCCTCTCGGGGCCGCCTTAGCTCAGCAACATTACTGAGCGCCTTCTGTGCGCAGAGCTTGGGGCGTGGGAGCAATCAGTTGTGCATCCTGCCCTTGAAGATCTAGTGGGGAAGAGAAAAGCTTCCACATGGAACCAAAATTCAAAGTGGCACACGCAGCGGTAAAGTGATGGGGGCCCTGGGGGCATGCAGAGGAGGTGGCTGCGTGCTTTCTGCAAGACATGGGACACAGTTCTCAGGGTAGGGGGAGATGGGCTGGACTCAGCCAAGGCAGGGCTGGAGCTACTGAGTATCAGAATGGCATACGTAAGGACAGGCACAAAGGGTGAGCAGCCATGGCATTGTGGGCCCGGCACAGCCCTCCAGGCTGGGCAGCGTCCAGGGGACACTGTGGGGCAGAGAACAGGGCAGGCACCTGGCTCTTGGGGCCTCAGGCATCAAACTCAGCTGCTGGCATCTGTGGGGTCCGGGCTGTGCTTTAGGACCCCACAAGGACCTGATCCAGGTTCAGCAGAACCACATCACCAGAGTGAGGCCAGCCTGGTGGCATAAGCACTTTTTTGTTGATGTTCTTGAGTCTAGAGAAGCACTGGTTGTAGGCAAGTGTAAATTATCTGAAATTTGGAGAGATTGGTGTAACAGAACAAAAGCTTGGGGCCGCACAGTTTTGCATGCCCACCACAAAGGACAGGTGCTAGTGTCTCTGAGCTGTCACCAGTGTATGGTGCTGTCCCTGTTTTTGTTTCAGCCACCCTGGCAGGTGAGCAGTGATGTCCCAGGTGGTCTTTCCCTTGCTCACCGCTGATGGCCAGTGGCGCTGATGTCTTTTCACGTGCTGTCTGCCACCTGCATGTTGTCCTTGGTGAGACGCCTCTGCATGCCTTTGGGCCACGAGTGTTCCTTTTCCTTTTTTTCTGTAGTGACCTTTGGAAAACACCAGGGCTTAGTGCTGTGAGGGGAGTGAGGGGTAGAACTCTAAAGAGGAAGCAGGAGGGAGACCCTCGTATTGCTGGGCCAGCTCTGAACCTGGATGGCCGTGGTTACACAAGTCTTCACGGCAGACCAGGTGACACAGCTGTGCACACGGCGAACTGCTGTCCATTTCCTGCTTTGATACTGTGCCACAGTCACAGAAGTTTGGGGGAAACTGAGGAAGGTGTGTGAGACTGTTCTGTACTACCTTTTCAACAGCCCGTGGAGCTAGAATTATTTCCAAATAAAAGTTAAAAGGAAAAGTCAGTACCAATCCGTCTGACCCTATGAGGTTAATAAACCTATAATTATTTTACCTTCTGCCCCCAGTTGACAACTTGTTTATCCTCAAACAGCCAAATACATTATTTAACATTTGGGCTCCATGTTCCCTGAAGAAAATACACAAACTCACCATGTGGGCAAACTATTGTCAAATTTCACCTAAGGAATGTAGAGATAGAAATTGGAATTTCCCCCCACCAGGTAACTGAGACCTGTCGAGGCCAGAGAAGCAGTTGCCCATCTCTGTCCTCATCCCAGTGGGCCACATCTGTGCTGAGTGACAATCTGAGTCTTAATGAAAAGCTGTAAAGGCTAATTATCCCCAGAGAGTTTGACAGGTCGTTCTCAACACTTCTGCATAAAAAAGCAGGGCCACCCAGCCGGTCTCTGCAAGAAACTCAGAGTGTTGTTTGAACAGATGAGGAAGAGCACATCAAAGGGGCATCTTACAAAGGCCCAGGAGAAGCCAGAGGGACCTGTGGCGGTCTCTAGCTCCAAAGGCAGATGGAGGAGGGCAGTTGTAAAGGGCAGGCATGAAGGGGGACAACGTGTGGCCACATGGAATGAAAGAAGCCTTATCTGGCCCAACAGGAGCGGTGGTGATGGGTGGATGGTGGGCGCTCTGTGCATCCTGAACCAGCCTGCGTGGGAGCTCGGTGGGAGTGAAGCTGAGCATTGCCCCACGTATTCTACCATAGAGGCCTGTGGGAGAAGATTTAGGCAGCCTGTTCACTCTAGTTTTGCCAGGTTGCAACAGTGATGTACCCCCAGTGCGATGAGAATTTCACCACACAACTACCCGACAGGCCTGGCGCACATTGGCCCCTGAAATCCTGTGGCATGGTCAGAGGAGGCACCTGGAGAGTGTGGGAGGATGAAAAATGGGACCAGCGGGCTCGGAGGGGCTAAAATGTGACCAAGGGCAACTGCCCAGGGGCAGACCTGGTTCCCGGTCAGCTCTACACAACACTCACTTTTCTACAGATTCTTGGGGGCTGCCGGGCGACCTGGGGGTAAAGTAAGGGACAGGACCCATCTGGCTGTGCTTCACACCGCCATGTTCTGGCGGTGGTGAGACTGTCCACGCAGCTGAGGTCACATGCCTCCTGAAGACAAGGGCTTTTCTGACACACCTGCCAGAGGACAAGGTGCTGGGGGGAGGGCTGGGCAGGGAGGGAATAACGAGCCCACATAGTGCCAGAGGCCTCGGCACACCCTGGGCTGGACACCAAGTGGCCCCATGAGCAAGAAGGAGGGAGAGGGGCAGAGCCGGCTCTGAGCAGCAGGCAGGACTCACCCCACTGACCTGTGTGTAGTGGGCTGGGGTGAGGAGCCAGGTTTTATTCTGAGCTCAGTGCGAGGTTAACGAAGGACCAATGATAGGGTGCTATCACCTCACAAATAGAGACTCCATGCTGTGTGGTCAAGGGATTGTGGGAGGGCAGAGGTAGGGAGAGAGACCAGGTAGAAAGTGATTGGAGTAGAGCAGAGAGCCTGCGCGTGCTCACACACTCACACACTCTCACACATACTGTCACACGCTCACATACTTATATCCACTCTCATCTGCACACTCTCACACTCACACATACCCACAAACATACACACACCCACTCATACACACTCAAACACACACAAATATACACTCACACACATTCACAGATATCCTGATGGTGACTGATCAGGGCGGTGGCTGTGTGCATTGTAGCAAAGGCAGGAAACATTAAAACAGCACCCGTAGGGGTGTGTGCTGGAAGTTCAGCCCCAAGACACCATGGGCTGCCCAGTAGCTGCCTTGGACTATGACAGACTCAGGCAAGGACACAGTGGCTGAGGAGGTATGAATATCCTGAAGCTTTAGGCTTTATCCTCGGTGAATATCAGAAGTTCCCCCAAAAGAACTTCTGATACTCACTGGGGAAAAGAGAACCCTGTGGGTCAAAGGAGTAGGGCGCCGGCCCCATATGCTGGAGGTAGCGGGTTCAAACCCAGCCCTGGCCAAAAAACAAAAAAAAGAAGTGGTTGGGAGACAGAACAATACATGCCTTCCAATGCTATTTCTAAATGGTGTGGAAAATTGTTAGCTTAGTGTGATTTTTTAATTTTTTAATTTTTTGCAGGTTTTTTTTTTTTTTTTTGGCTGGGGCTGGGTTTGAACCCACCACCTCTGGTATATGGGGTGGCACTCTACTCCTTTGAGCCACAGGTGCTGTCATGATCTTTTTTCCAGGAATATTAAATCTATTCTTCTATTTATGGTAGAAGTGAATTTGTTGCCTGAAAAAAAAAGATATCATAAGCTCAGTGATTCAAGTCATCAGATATTTCCAAATTCATTGAGAAATTTAAATGCTGTCATTGTCTACCTCTTAGAGGAAATCTGATGTGGATATATACATAGATGTCTTTCACACATTGATATCTTTCATGTCCATTGCCAACAGCTGAAGCTGCATTGAAAAGCAAATATGCTTTAGTTTCTCAAATTTTGCTTTTGGGTGCAAACTTCGCCCTTGCTGAGTTTCAGTTTGCCTGTATACTCAAAGGGTACAATAATTGTTATCTCTTGATTACACACACTGAGAGAGTTATGTGCTGGATCTGTAACCCCTGAATGAAGTGCCTGATTCAACATTCATTTCCATTTTATAGAGCAAACATGTGTTGAATATCTTTTCTATACTAGGTACAATGCTGGTACTTTGGAAAAAGGCAATTAGAGAGACAGATGTAGTCTTGACCTGTGATGGTTAATTTTATGTGTCATCTTGACTGGACTAGGGGATGCCCAGATAGCTGGTAAAACATTATTTCTGGTGTGTCTATGAATATGTTTCCAGAAGAGATTAACATTTGAATCCATAGACTGAGTAGAGCAAATCCACCCTCACCAACAGGGGCTAACATTGCCGTATCTGCTGAGGACCCAGCTAGAAGAAAAGGGCAGAAGAAGCATGAATTCTCTGTCTCTTCTTGAGTGGGGACATCAGGTGCTCCTGTCCTTGCACATTGCTTCCCCCATTTGAGGGCCTTTGGACTCAGACTGAACTGCCCCACCTGCTTTCCTGTGTCTACAGCTTGCAGAAAGCAGATCACAGAACTCTGCCTTCAAAATCACGCCAGCCTTTTCATAATACATTTTTATGTATACATGGAAAGATATCATACATATCCTGTTCGATATGTTTCTCCAGAGAACGCTGGCTAGTCCATTGCTTTCATGGAATTTGTAGCATTTAAACAAATAATTAAAAATTACAATATGTTTTAATCTCTTTCCCATCTCTAAATTTACTCTTCTTTTTGAGTATTTTTTTATTTTTTCAAATTAATATGAGAGCACAATTTTTAGGTTACATTGTTCTCACTTCCAGGGTAAAGTTCCATTTGTAGACGAGCCCCTCATCTGGGGGCGTGTTACACACCCTCACAATGTGCACATTAGGTAAGATCCCGCCTCATGCCCTCCCTCCTTCTGCCAAATGTCCTCCACCCTTCACCCTTACCCCTGAACTGGACTATAATACTGTTTTATTGTTCTTAGGAACATGTAATTATTTATATATTGATTTCATATTAACATGGAGTACATTGGATATTTATTTTTCCATTCTTGAGATACTTTACTAAGAAGAATGCATTTCAACTCTATCCAGGTAAATGTAAAAGATATAAAGTTTCCATCTTTTTAATGGCTGTATAATATTTCATGGTATACATATGCCACAGCTTATTGATCCATTCCTGGGTTGACAGGCACTTAGGCTGTTTCCATGACTTGGCAGTTATGAATTGAACCACAAAAATCATTCTAGTGCAAATGTCTTTGTGATAAAATGACTTTTGTTCTTCTGGGTAGATACCTAGTGATGGGATTGCAGGGTCAAACGGAAGGTTTACTTTTAGATCTTTGAGGATTCTCCATACTTCTCTCCAAAAAGGCTGTATTAGTTTGCAATCCCACCACCAGGGTAGAATTGTTCCCTTCTCTCCACATCCACACCAGCATTTGGTGTTTTGGGACTTTGTGATGTGAGCTAATTTTGCTGGGATTAGGTAATATCTTAGAGTGGTTTTGATTTGCATTTCTCTGATGATTAAAGACTATGAGCATTTTTTCTTGTGTTTTTTGGCCATTTGTCTGTCATCCTCAGAGAAGTTTCAGTTCAAATGTCTTGCCCACTTACAGAAGGGCTGTTTGTACTTTATTGTTGTTGTTGCAGTTTGGCTGGTGCCAGGTTTGAACCCGCCACCCTTGGTATATGGGGCCGGCACCCAACTCACTGAGCCACAGGAGCCACCCCAATGTTTGTACTTTTCTTATTGTTTAATTTGAGTTTTCTGTAGATTCTAGTTATCAGGCCTTTGTCAGAATTATAACATGTGAAAATCTTCTTCCATTCTGAAGGCTGTCTGTTTGCTTTGTTTGTGGCACCCTTACCTGTGCAAAAACTTTTTAGCTTGATCAAAGACGCAAAACAATACAAATTATAGAAGACTATGGGGGAAAACACTTGAAACACTGGGAAAAAACTTTCTGTTACTGAAACAAGTGGACATCCACATGCAAAGAAAGAAAGGAGGAAGAAAGAAATGCTTTTAGTTTATTGTAATCCCACCTGTCTATAATCCCTCCCACCTGTGCTTTTGGTGTCATATTAAAAAATTATTGCCTAGGTGGCACCCGTAGCTCATTGAGTAGGGGCACCAGCCACATACACCCAGGCTGGCAGGTTCAAACCCAGCCTGGGCCAGCTAAACAACAATGACAACTGCAACAAAAACAACAACAACAACAACAAATAGCTGGGCATCGTGGTGGGCACCTGTAGTACCAGCTACTTGGGAGGCTCAGGCAAGAGAATCACCTAAGCCCAAGAGTTTGAGGTTGCTATGAGCCATGATGCTAAGGCACTCTACCAAGGGCGACATAGTGAGACTCTGTCTCAAGAAAAAAAAAAAAATTATTGCCCAGATTAATGCCAAGAAGTTTTTTCAGTTTTCCTCTAGAAGTTTTATAGTTTGAAAAAAGTTTGAGGTCTTACATTTATGTCTTTAACTTGATTTTTGTATAGGGTATGAGATGAAAGCCCAGTTTCATTCTCTTATGTGGGTATATATAGTTTTTCCCACAACACTTATAGAAGACGCTATTTTTGTCTTATTGTTTGTTCTTGGCAAAGCTGTTGAAAATCAGTCAAATATAGATGTATTATTTCTGGCTCTCTTCTCTGTTCTATTAGTCTGTGTGTCTGTTTTTATGCAAGTACCATATCAACTTGATTACTATAGCTTATCCATTTATATTTGAAGTATTTATCAACAGGCAAAGATCTACTATTGCCATTTTATTAATTGTTTTATGACTATTTGGTAATTTCTTTTTTGTGTTTTTTGAGATAGTCACACTACGTCACCCTTGGTAGAGTGCCATGGCATTACAGCTCACAGCAACCTCAAACTCTTGGGCTTAAGCAATTCTCTTGCCTAAGCCTTCTAAGTAGCTGGGACTATAGGCACCTGTCACAACACCCAGCTATTTTTTGTTGCAGTTGTCATTGTTGTTTAACTGGCCCCGGCTGAGTTCAAACCCACCAGTCTGGGTGTATGTGGCCGTCACTGTAACCACTGTGCTATGGGCACTGAACCTACTGTGTGCTTTTGTAGTATGATTGTTTAATAGCATATGTTCTTTCTTTCTTTCCTTTTTTTTGAGACAGAGTCTCACTATCTCACCCTTGGTGGAGTGCCATGGCGTTACAGCTCACAGCAACCTCAAATTCTTTGGCTTAAGCAATTCTGTTGCCTTAGCCTCCCAAGTAGCTGTACAGGCGTCCACCATAATGCCTGGCTATTTTTCGTTGCAATTGTCATTGCTGATTTTAGCTGCCCCAGGCTGAGTTTGAACCTGCCAGCCTTGGTGTACATGGTGGCCGATGCCCTACTCACTGACAACAGGTGCCACTGTGATTTATTTCTTGATATGTTTTGTGTACCTACTATAGGTTTTTATGAATTTTTGATTACCACGAGATTTATATAAACACCATAGTTATAACAGTCTACTTTAAGCTGACAACTTAACTTTGATCACATACAAAAACTCTACAGTTTTACTTTGTTATTGATATCACAATTTAAATCTTTTGACATTGTGTATCTGTTAACAAACTTTTATAATTACAAATTATTTTTAATACTTTTATCCTTTAACTTTTATACTAACATTTTAAGTAATTTATGCATTACCATTACAGTATTCGAATATTCTATATTTGGCTATACATTCACCTTTACCAATGAATTTTATACATTTATATATTTTCATGCTGTCAGTCAGTGGTCTTATATTTCAGCTGAAAGAACTCATTTTAGTATTTCTTGTGAAGTCTAGCAATTATGAGGCTTCACCTTTTGTTTGTTTGAGAAAATCTTTTTTTATTTCTAAAAGACAGCCTCACTGGGCATAATCTTCTTAGTCTGCAGTTTTTCTCTTGCAGTATTTTGAGTGTATCATCTTGTTTTTCTTCTTCCCTATACATTTTCTGCTGAGAAATCTGCTGACAGCCTTATAGAAGCTCCCTTGTATATGATAAATTGTTTTTCCCTTGCTGCTTTCAAAGTTTTGCTTGTTTTTGACTTTTGCTAATTTTATTACAATATGTCTTGAATAGATATGTTTATAATTCAACTTATTTGGGCTTCTATGATACTCAGAAATCTGGATGTCTATTTCCCTTCACAGATTTCCATTTCCCTTCAGCCATTATTTCTCTAAAGAGGCTTTCTGTCCTTTTCTTTTACTCTTTTTCTTCTGAAACTCCCTTTATACTTGAGCAAGTCTGCTTTCGAACACCTCCAGTAAATTTCAGTTCAGAAGTTTGTTCTTCAAGTTCAGTATTTCTGCTTTTTAAAATCAGTTTTTCTTTGTTAGTTTTCTCATTTCATTCACATTTTATTTTTCTAATTTTGTTTCCTTGTCTATCTGTGTTTTCTATTAACTCATTTGGCTTCTTTGTGATGATAATTTTGAATTCTTTGTTAGGCAATTCACAGATCCCCATTTCTTTTGGGTTGGTTACTAAAGATTTGTTTTCTTCCTTTGATTGTGTAGTATTTTCTTGATTTTTCATGTTTCTTATAGGTTTTCTGTGTAAGAGGCAGCTGATTGCTTCTCTCCATCTCTACTGATTGGTTGTGCCTGGGGGAGACCTTCATCAGTCAGCAGTACTTGATATGAGGTAAGGTAGAGACCAATCCTCCTACCTGGACACACTAGGGTCAATATTCCCTTCACTTGCTTCCTTCCCTCCTCGAGGAAAAGCCCTTTCTTTTTTCTTTCTTTCTTTTTTTGATACAGAGCCTCAAGCTGTCACCCTGGATAGAGTGCTGTGGCATCACAGCTCACAGCAACCTCCAATTCCTGGGCTCAAGTGAGTCTCCTGCTTCTGCCTCCCAAGTAGCTGAGACTACAGGCACCCACCACAACGCCCGGCC